>QYAP01000834.1:0-13840 GCA_003988905.1 Hymenotorrendiella dingleyae
CTTATATTTTGAAGTGTAGCCTACGAGGCTCTTAAATAGACTCTGAGAGAGGCCCGTGCACGCGCTGGTCCGCGCTAGTACGTTACCCCGCTCTTCACTCGGGAACACAGCAATTCTCAAAAACAAAGTTTTTAAGTCGAGTCTGATTGAACGACCTCTATTGCAGAGCTTTGAGAGGAAACAATAAATGAAATAGAGAATTTGTGAAGAGGCTCTGAAGTTGAAGAAGTTGAAGAAGTTGAAGTGAAAGTTCAGTGCCCGCATTTAGTGTGGGTCGCTTGCTTCCCCGGATTTTCCAGAAATTTCAAGCGACAACCTCGACACTCCAACGCCAACTTGCAAAGAGCGTCAAGTAAACGCAAATATGGTAACAAACCTCCTCAATTGATTGAATTGCTGGCCTAATCTTCTCACTAGGCACCAACCGCGCCCAAAAAACGTCCTTCCATCAGAGCCAAAGCTCCCAAATCTGGCTCCGGCCTCATCGCCCGCCCAGCACATCGCGAAGGCGCACAAATCCTCGACTCCTTCATCTCCTCCAAGAAAGACAAGAGAACTATCAAATCCTCTGCCTTCGTAAACCGCATCGAGAAAGCACATGTCAAGCCACTAAAACGTCGACGGCCGAACAAGAAACTCGTTACAACACTCGAGAGTCTGGAAGATGCATTACCAGAGCTTGAGGCACAAGCTGCGGCTAGGACACAGGGCAAGATAAAGATGGAGAGCCTGACTAGTGGAAAGGGACTTATGAAGAGGAGGGAGAAAGTGGAGAAGGCGGAAAGGGAGAGGTTTGGGAAGAATATGGCTCAGCTAATGAGCGCGCAAGAGACTGCTAGTCCTACAACCAAGGTGGCGGTTGAGGGAGAAAAGGTCGAGGGTGCGAAGCCCCCATCTGCAACTGCAAAGAGATTCGCCGCTCTGAGGAATTTCATTGGGCAAACCATGGAGCAGAATCAGGCATTTGAAGATAAGAAATGATACGCGTAATATGCAGCGTGCTTATGATGTTGGTACGTGAGATAACGATTTTTTATTTGCCTTGAATTCTTCTTACTCCATTACTCTGCTCTTAATTTGCTCTCACGTTAGCACCATAATGCATCCGATTTTCTGCATGCAGTTGTACACTCGTCGCCAGTCTCCGAGTGCGCTGAGCTGACATCAGCCCAGGTTCTCATGAGAGCCAAGTACAAAAGTATAAAGCTAACGGCAGGTCAGTCTAAAATTCGATTGACAGAAGTTCCAGTGTTCCACATCAGCTTATAGAGCAATTATTTCAGGAGCACATGTGGAATATCTGAGCTTCTCACCCGCGCCACACAATCTTCTTTTCTATTTATTGTATATACCTCGCCAGCTTGAACATATTAGTCTGGAATTTGGGATCCTGCCTCACTAGCCAGGATGAGAATTTCCCGCAAGTCCCTCGAGCAGGTTCCGCTCTCATTCGCCACGCAATCGGTCGGCACATCTAGCACCCCGCTCCCTAGAAAGTTAGCCGCAATCTCTAATGCTGGATTTTCTGGAGTCGAACTCGGATTCTCGGACTTACTAGCATTTGCCTCTATCTTCCTCAAGCAAGAGATCGAAGAAGATGACTATGAGAGCCTTTGCGTGACTGGGGAGGAAGTGAAGCAGCTATGTGGAAGATATAATTTGACGATCGTAATGCTTCAGTCTTTGACAAACTTTGAAGGATGGGATGAAGGCAGTAGCGAGAGAGCAGAGGCCTTTGAACGAGCAAAGGGCTGGATTGAGATTATGGGAGCTCTTGGGACCAAGACTTTGCAGGTAATTTGTCCCTCTTGCTCATATTCAATCCATGTCTGACGACCCTGTTCAGGTTGGCTCTACAGATTCACCAGCATCCAAAATCAACTATTCACCAAAGTACCTTGCCAATGACCTCGCCCAGCTAGCCGACTTTCTTGCATCTCATTCCTACCGCCTAGCGTACGAGAATTTGTGCTGGTCAACTTACGCCCCAACGTGGAGCAAAGCCTGGGAGATCATCAAGCTCGCCAACCGCCCTAACATTGGTCTTTGCCTGGATACGTTTCAAAGTATAGGCGCCGAATACGCCGATCCATGCACCAACTCAGGGTTAATTGAAAACAGAGGCTACCAGCAAAGACTTGAAATGATCTGGGCTGCAAGTATGGTCGAATTGACGCGTCAAGTCCCAGCGGACAAAATCTACATGCTTCAAATTTCCGATGCATACAAACTTCCTGAGCCTCTTGAGGGGGATTCTCCTACAGGTGTGTCTTCAGAAGGCGAGAAAGGATTAAGAGCAAGAGGTCGCTGGTCTCAGACCTCCAGACCCTTCCTGTTCAATGGCGGACGTTACTCGGATAAGTGCGTCCAGATGTGCAAAGCTGTTTTGCGGACGGGTGCAAGGGAAGGGTGCTGGTTTGGTGTTGAGGTGTCCGATTCTGGTCCAAGAGGTCTCGGTGGTGTCGGAACTGGCCTTGCTGAGAATACAGAGGGGATGAACTCATTCTGTGGAAAGGCTATGCAGAATACGCAGAGAATGTTTGAGGAGGCCGCGGATATGGCTTAGAGTTGGGGATCGCAGCTCAGGAGTTAATTTGTCGTTGTACTGAAGGGTCTGGTCGATGGAGTTTTTCCCCAAGTTTAAGAGGTCAGGCAAGCGCGGAGTTTTATTTGCTTTTCAAAGTGTGGAGTTCAGTTAAGGTCGGTGATCAAATCAAATACGTTCTATTCAATCCAAGCATGACTTCAAGACAAGCATCTTGCATCTTGTGGCCATGGCTCACCTGTCAACTCAACTGCGTTCGTTTTTAGACGATCTTTTCTCCTTTCCCTTTTCCCTTGTACCAGCATGCATTCTCTACCTCACTTCACCGGACCCCCTGCTTCTTCAAAAACGCTCTCTAATATTTTAAGCCTCTCCATCTCGTTTTCACGTAGTACGTACCACCGCTTATCTCGCCGTCTACACCGTATTGAAGCTTAACGTTCGCCAAGGTTATCGGCTTATCGTCTTACTGTTCTATGCATACGGGATATAAGATACATGCACGTAGTAAGGCTGAATGTAGCGGGGTATCTTTGGGCCTGTAGATTCATTTACTTGGGGTTCTGGCTTATTGAGAGCCCGCTCATCTCTCGGGTTTGAAATCGGCTTTGTTTTTACAGTGTAGACGAAGATTTAATGGCGCTTGTCTTCTCGACGATATGGAACTAAAGTATGAAGAAAAAACAAGTGCCATGTATATACCCCACCACTCTCACCCCTCTCCTCGCCAAAAACCAAACGTCAGCCCAAGCAAACCCAACCGCCAAACCCCTACAGTAAGCCCAGACCGAATTTCCTCACCCGCTTCGCTCTTACAAAGTGCCGAGTGTAACTTCACTCACTCAACCTAGCATGGTAAGTAAATCGCAACATCAATATTTCAAGGAAGTATCATTTCTTACCTCCGCCGTGTTCCAGATTTTCGCAAGTACAAATTTCGGGGGGAATTCTCTCCTCACAGGGTAACTCAGTTGTGAAAAATCTCACGACAGGGTAAGTTACCGAGAATAAGACTTCGGACGATCGCAGGGTAACCGAACAAGAATAACCAACCGACCGGGTAACCGCGTGCGAATAACGAATGCAACCACACCGGCGCTCCCTCCTGTCTACCCCTTATTCCTTTGCCAACTACTCACTCAATACGACTCCCATCAGCCGCAAAACCACTCACGTGGTGACCGGGTAAGCGGTCGCGAATAAGGAAGGGGGGTCATCCCCGGGTAACCTCCTCCGAATAAGGATTTCGCGATCTCCGGGTAACCCCCCGAGAATAAGGACTTGAAGAAAAATTTATTTATCGGCCTTCTCCGGGTAGGCGACCGAGAATAAGGATCGCAGGGTAACCTCCCGCGAATAACGTCCCCCGAAAAAATAAATCGTCTCCGGGTATCAAACTTTCCAAGGGATATCGATTGAGGTTTAGAGGACAGGCCGTTTTTGACGACATTGATAAAGACCAGGCACAAGGCAGAGAAGAGATAACCAAACGACACAATCTTCTCAAGTCCATTCACAATTTCACCCTCCTACCCTGTCACGAGCCTATTTTCTGATATTCACTGTCGTACCCAGCCATGGCCATCCACCCACCAAGATCCCCTCTTACTCACTTATCACGTACGCACTTCACCTCACTTCAAAGTCCTCACGACAGATCATTATTAACGTTCGAGTTCCACTTATCTATTACATTGCATAAAGATCTTAAGCTCAGCGCTGCTCAATTGATTGTCTTCCACAACCTGAATCATCCCTTCACTGTCATGCTTTAGCGCATGTCTTGCAAGTACGACGTGAATAATATGGCCGGCAAGCTCCCAGTATATGTCTGTGGTCTTCCTCCATGCATCTGTCATTCGCGTTCACCCATTCCAGCACGTACATATCAAGCAACTCCTTCACCCAGGCCGCTGGGCGTCAACCGCTTCTCCTTAGCCTATCGAGTGAGCGAAGTCGCCAATATCCAGCCAAAGATAGCCTTTTGATGAGGTCCCATTAGCATTCCTCCAGCAATCAATCTGCAATCCAACACAGCCCCAAATCATCATCTATTCCTCGCATCAATACTCGCGTGTAAAAGGTGCCAGGTGGTGGCAAGTTGTCAAGAACGTCCGTCCATCGTCATCATAAAATGCATAAATCATCCCTGCCTGCTAACATAACAATCGTAAAAGTCTCACCACCCAATGACGCCTGGTCTCATTCCAATATCGCCCTACTTCAGAGGTAGCCATCAAGGTATGTTTCGCCCCCCATGCGCCATAAGCTAGTATCGCCGCCCGTTTATGATGTTATTTGTGTACTATGCTATTTTGTCCTATACCGCGAATGGTTTTGACGACTGGGGTATAAATTTAGGAATCGATTCTTGGGGGGCTCTTCGCATCGTGAGATTTTCCTTTACCGAATGGGCTCGCAGATCTCGACTCTTCGTGCCTATTGCCTGGCCGTTAATACATCGTCTTCGAACTCGCAACGCCCCTCTAGAGATTGGAGGAAGGCATAGATAGCGGAGGCCATCGGACTGGGTAAGGGATATGGTGAACTAACGAGCGCCTTCGTTCTCCTTCCTTTCTGAAATTTTCAATGGTCTTTAGGATTTCCTTCCGTCCTCCAGAAGCGTCAACCAACTTGCCGCCCATGCTCATGCTCACTTTTTCTCTCGCGTTAACGGACAATAGCTTCTTCAGAAGCAAATGCCTCATCAAAATGCAGACATAGACTCCACAATCACTGCCATTTTCTTGCTGAGGACTGTCTTCTAAATTCATGAATCGCAAGCCCCTGCCAAGCAGAGAGCTCAGTTGTCTTGTAGCATGGTGAGCCTCGTTATAATTGCTGCCGTTCATTGAATCATAATGGAATGCCACGCCATCGATTACAGAAACAAGAAGTAGAGACCAGTGAGAGCCGCCCTCTGCGATTGTAGGATTTCGTGCATCGTTGATTGGAAGAAAGATATGTGTCGTCTTCGAGAAATTAGGCAGCGCTTCTTTTAGGGTGAGAGCGTTTGGAGTTTGCATAAGCATGAATGCCATTGAGGGTCGGAGGAGGACGATGTTGGAGGAGGGGTATCGCTTGAGCTCTTCTCGTTCGAGGAATCTGCAAGCACTCAAGTTAGTGCTCTGCCTGGAGCTGGGTCCAATCATGTTGGATGGAGGGGTATTTACTCTTCCCAGAATGCTATGCACTAGCAACAAGTCAGCGAATACGCACAGAAAGGACCAAGAGAGTAAGTAATAACTGACATTATCCGTGAGCCAGTCGTTTTTCAGTGTGTCAATGTCTTCCTTCATGACTGCCACCAATATCAGTCTTGTACCCACGTATCTGCCCACCAATGCATTTCACTTACGGCGGACATCGTAATCTACCCGGAATTCATTCATTAGCTTAGCCCTTTGCCTCATGTCCAAAGGTGAACTTACAACTCAAATAGGCATCGTCGGGCGCAAGCTGTTTCCCAAAACGCCTGGTCAGCTTCGTCCGCCAAATACCCATCTTACCGGGCAGGCCGATGTCTGGCAGCGGTGAATGTTGCCGGAGTGAACGAACAGGAAGGGCAAGGATATGGAATACATACAGAGTCTCCGAAATGTTTCGAAACACGACCTTTGAACGGATGGAATCCGCTGCGGCTGCCCATTTTCTGCGGCCTTGCGACTTTCCGGCAGCTGCAGCTGGGTCGGGGTCGAGCGAGGAACGCGGGGTTGGTGTCTATGCGGGCGCTTGTCGCAGATGGATGATGAATGGACGATGGACGGTGAATGCAGGTATTCGCACACGCCTGTAGCTGCGTTGTGGAGGCCGAGGGCGACAAGTGAAGAAAGAAGACAGAAGACAGAAGACAGAAGAGCCGGTGTAGAAGAGAGCAAGAGTCTCTACTGCATATGGTGGTGGTGGTGGTGGATAGACAGGGGTTGCATTTTGCCCATCAAAAATCCCTGTTTGCCGGGGGCCGAGGCGAGCTGATCGGCTCCTGTACGCTCAGCCCAGATCGCGGCTTCCTGAAACGTATTATATAATAATTCATTTGCAGCCCCCTCCCCTCGTGCCCCCTTCCCCGGAAAAGTCTCCGAAGCCAACGTCTTTTCAAGTTGCAGCTTTGCAACTACGGAGTACTGTATCAAAACATCAAAACCATCACATTCACCTTTGTATGGAATTATTGCGGCCATTTTATTCATGCTTACTTATGCTACTCATGTAGCTACAGCCCTTATTTCTTGCTACTGTCAACATGCCGGTCCTTCTGTACCGTATCCCTATTCCCCATTCCATTATACCCACATAGAATGCACGCTAGCTTTTCGCCAGCCAATAATCGCAACATAGCCAGTCCTCTCAAATGCCCAGCACAACAACTCTCCTTCATAAGTACAATGCTCGACCACCGAAGCTCCGTTGAATATCAGCGAACGATCCACGGTGCAAAGCTATCACTTCCTCAATTCACTTCCTCACTTCACTTCCGCCGCTGCTTTCCCACCTAGGCTTCGAGCTTCGCTCTTCCTTGAGCAATCTTCTCTCGGATAGCACTCTGCTTTGCCTTCCACTCCTTCTCAAAAGAGACCGCCGAGTTTTTCTTCAAGGATTCAGTTGTTTGGACGACCGACCTTTTGGCCTCGGTGTATGCGGCAACAATTGAGTTTTTCTTCTCAATCAGGTCTCGGACGATCTTTGACTTCTCCTTCTTTCTCTTCCGCACGAGATTGTCCAACACTTTGGCCCCACCGTCTTCGTACTGCTTCACCAAAAGGTCCATCGTATCTTCTTCTTTGGATAGCGTAACAATCATTTGCTACTTCTGTTAGCCGCCTGCAGGAATACAATGAGGGGTAGAAATAATCTTACATCGGCGACCCGGTGGACAGCATCATTCAGATTCACATAATGAGGCCTCAAAGCTACATTCCAGGTGTCATTAGCTGACCTTTCCTCCAATGCATTTCTCGGCGGCTTGCTCGTATGGCTGTCTGACGAACTTCCACTGCTCAAGCTGGGGATCGATTCTACCAGGGTTCGTTCTGGGTCAACAAACGGCGGTCTAGAATGTTGCGTAGTTGCTTTCTTTAGTCTGTGAGCAAATTGCCGGAAATTTTCAGGAGCTTGAGTACGTTCTGTAGCAAACTTTGCCTTCTGGTGTCCAGGAAGCGTTGTCCGCAGCTTGTCTGTAAATCCGCTAGGTTTTCTGGCCGGCTCAGCTTCAGCGAATGGATCTGGGAGTGCCTTCTGCGGCTGAACGACTTCTTTCGTTGCAACGCCTTTGTAATGGCCGCTGTTGGTTTTGTGATGAGCAACGTAGCGGTTCTCAGTCGTCTCTGGAGAGGCTGGCCGGAATTTTGCTTGGCTTCCCAGTGTGACCTTGGGCCCAAAGAGATTTGAACCACTTCGACCGCGACTCTGAAGAATTGCCGCTTCTTTTCCACCTGAGATTGGAACCTGCTCGTTCAACTTTTGCACTAAATTTTCGATGTAATCAATTCTTTCCACGCTCTCTGGGGGACGAGGGCTTCCATTCAAATCTACTCGCGAGCCTTGCGAGCCAAACTTGCTTGATTTTCGGCGGGCAGGAACTTCCAGTTGTGCTGGAGGGCTGCTGCAGATAGAACCGGGACCGGCATAACCAAAATCATCCTCCTGTTGCTGTGGGGGACTACTGTGTTGGCGCTTTTTCGGCGGATCATCCACGGGCAATTGTTCCACCTTGTCAAGCTTTCTCTTGCTTCTTAGTACTTCTTCCTCTAGCAAGTATTTTGACTTGTGCAGCTTGGTGGGTACTCTGGGGGTACTGGAGCGGCCTTGATTCAACGGACCGTTCTTGTCAAAGCCTATCAATGCAGCCTTTCGGTTTAGACGTTCGTCAACAAGTGTAATACTGGGTGTAGCATTCTTCAACTTATTCTGTGCTTCCAGGCGAGGACTTCGTCTCTGAGCTGACCTAGCTGTCGGTTCAATTGGCTGCGCAATCTCATTGGCGTTTTCGGTTTGTACTACGAGATGGGTCTTTTGCTTGTTGCGTACTTCAAGAATTGGGGTTCTTTGGACTATTGGTGACGAGGTATCGACTCGCATCTGTTGGTGAATCTTCTGCTTCCCCCCAACGTTGAATATCTTGGAGCGTTCTCCCTGTGAACGAGTAGCTTCATTGTCATCAGCCTGAAGATTCTGAATTCGGCGTCTCTTCGGGGGTGTATTCTCTTTAGCAACAGCTTTACGCTTCTTCGAGGCACTTGAACGCCGATTTCTTGCTTCTGCGACAGTGGTTGTGGGCAATTTGGGTACATCGTGGGAGGCTTCTGCGTTCTTTGACATCGTGGACTGAACCCTCGTGAAAGACTTCTCATTCGCTTCGTTTGCAGTATCCCTGGCCTCGAGATGATCATTTGCATATTCAACTGCATCTATAATACCGCATCCATCTTCTGCCGACTCTTCAACAGCATTGTTTAGATCTGGGGCGATCATTGAGAGAGGCTCCCTCCTAGCCACCTCACCAGGTTTACCTCTTCGTTCGGGTGAGGGGTGGTTGGCCTCATTCATTGCTCTCTTTTCAGTGAACTTTTCAGGATCTTTTGCTTCTTGATCAGCTTTCCCTTTGGATAGTGTGTCGTGGGTGCTTGACTCATGTGCGGAAGAAACTCGGTTGGTGACGGCATGCCTATTCTCTGACTCTGTCGAAACCTCTCTCGGCGGAGAAACATCCGCATTTCTTTCCTTGCCAACCGACATGATCTTTGCTACAGTGGTAGGGTTGGCCGAACTTCGTATCATGCTAGAACTCTTGCCCTTTCCGTTCGAAGGGGCTACTTGTCCTTGTATGCCATCACCCAACTCACCGGCGGGCTCGCCAGCGGAAGTACGAGACTTCACGGTGGCTTTAGCTGCAGCGGTAAGCTTCTTCGCGTGCTGAGAGCCCCTAGAGTACTTCTTTTCGTCGAGTGGTGGAATAACCTCTTCCTCTTGTACGTTAACAGGATCGATATTATCAGACTCGCTTTCTTCAGGTTGAATAGCAGACTTTTTTGAATCTTGAGACGGCCTTGGAAGATGGTTCTTCTTTGCGGGTTGGATCGCGGGCTCCTCTTCGGTATGAGAAAGCTCGATCTCAGAATCAATTACAGCAGCGTGGGCTTTCAACTTCGCCTGCCTACTAAGGTGCTTCCTTCGGGTTATCGAATGTGCATTCTCCTGGGAACCTGGTGAATCTTGCTCGGATTCTGCTGCTAGCGAAGGGATCACTTTGACCTTCGTGTTGTTGACTGGCTTCCTGGATATCTGAGAGCTTCTTTGCCGACTCTGTGTCGATACGGAGTTTTCGGCCAAAGGGCGTCTGCGCTCTGGCTGGTGCTTCTGGCTTGCTGTTTTTGTTTTTGAAGTTGTATTTTTCGAGACGCCATTTCCAAGTACTTTTTTCGCGGGCTTCTTTGGTGCTTTCTTTTTAGCCTCACCTATAATGAAGTCTTCGTCGTCTTCATTGTCTGGTGGTATGTCCCATTTATTTACGTCTGCCTTTCTCCGCTGCGTGATGATGGTCTTGTTTTGTGGGTGGGTTGTCTTGGCCTTCGAAGTTCCTGCGAGCTTTGCTTTACCTGTCATCAAACTACTTTGACCCAGATTTTGACTAGGCTTTTGGCTTGGCTTTTTACTAGCCACTGTCGCAGTAACCTTCTTCGCTGGAATCGATTTTGGAACTTTGCTGAGTTTCGGTGTGGAAGTATCCTGCTCATCCGGACTCGTCAAAGAATCTAGATCAAAAGAGGATGGAGTCACCTTCGAAGCATTGGCAGCCATGACATCTCTCGGATTTTGTACCTTCAAGGCAGTCTGCTGGTTAAGTGGAGACTGACGAGTTTGTTTCATTATGATCGGTGGCTTTGCCTTTGATTTGACGCTCTTCTTTACTGGAAGCTTGGACGCTAGTGCGCTATTTTTCCGTGCGCGATCAATTGCTGATTCAGGTTGTTTCGAGGCCTTATCAACATAAGCACTCGTCTTTCTGAGCTGCGGCGTTCCATTTTCTTTGTCGGCTACATCGGATTCGTGGGCCGCTCCGCTCATTTCACTGTTTTGCTCATTGTGGGCTGGACCTTCCGAGGAGAAACCTGCTTTCAGATCTGGAACAACTCTCGCTGATGCTCTGCGAGGGATTGCATTCGACTTATCCTGTCTTGAATTTCCGCGCGACTCGAGCTGCAAGGCCTCTTGCGAGAAAGAAACGGACGTCGCGGACCCGGGACTTGAAGCAACAGCACCTTTTAGCTGGGTTGGTCCGTTATTGCTCTCGAGATCCACCGCTTCCTGTGATGCTGAAGTTCTGGCATTTGGAAGGCCAATGCCTTGGTCACTTTCCACCGGTGTAAGACTGTTGTGCCGACTGCTTGACCCAGATCCATGAAAGATGGCGTCCTCAATGTTTGGGTCCGGCCCTGCTTCAGAATCATCTGTGTTGTCATCATCACCTGCTTCTACTATCTGGACTTCTTCATATGCCAGGGGGAAATCCTCACGCCAGCTGGGGGCCCGATCCGCCAGCACACTGATACATATGCTTGAAACTTCGATCTCTTGGCCATTGAAGTAACAAGGTTTTACATCACCATGCCGAATCCTTAAGGTCATGTCCACGGTCTGCGCCCCTGGGGACCCTGTGGGTTGACCAATAATTAAGCGGGAGATAGAACCTGCTGGGATGTCAAGTATTAGACCAGGTGATGTTCCCGGGCCTGTTGACTGAATTGTGATACCCTCAATTTCGAGCAGGATATTGAACATGTGCCCTCCGACGTCTTGTGTGTTTGAGTCTAGTCGGCATGCATGGGCAAAGTATAACAGGCATCCACTACTTTGACGTCAGCGCGAACTTGAAAGTAACTAGAAGCTTCGACCTACGCCTTGCTATCTTGGAGTTGGCTGTTGTCCAAGAACGTCTGGAACCCTTGGCTCCATCCTACTTCGTTATCTGGAAAGTCTTTCATATTTTTTGGTGAAGTATCAGCGGGCCAGAGGGTTTCAAGCGGGACTTCAGCTCTCTTTAACACTGCCATCAATCTTCCACAAATATAACGGACGATTTCGTTGGTCTCTTCTACCAATAACAAACCAAAATTGCGCCTAAGCTTTCGTCAGAAATGACAACAATCCAGGCTTCGCTTGGGCTTCTTACCTCAAATCCTCAGAGCCGAGTTCTAGTCTTTGAATATTGTCTTTGCAACTGGTAAATAGCTGAATGCATAGCAGACCAACCTTCCCTTACATTAGCTCAGTGAAGTGAGAGTGAAATGGTGGTGACTCACCCATCTCCGCAGCTCTTGAGAACCAGCAGTATCAAGAAAGTAATCCAGCAACAGATGCTGACAGCGAAGACCTATCTCTTTCTTTCTTGTCTTGATCGCTGCGCGCGTGGCTTGCTGCGAATCTCGATATAAGGATTCCTAGCAATATCAGCAAGGGAGCTCTAATTTGATCAAATTCGGGCACCTACTGTAAGCAAAAACAACCCACGCTGACTTTCCATACAGAAATCAGTTTGCAATATTGTTTCGACAATGGTACAGAAGATTGATACATCTAGCCGACTGCAAAGATCCTCATCTTCATTTTCTAATAGGTACACCAGGTCTTGAACGAATTTCGGCTCAAGGGTTGTCGACTTCTTTCGCATAGCTTTCAAATAATCTTGCAGTGTATTGTGATTATCCGGGGTTCTGTGAAAGCTGTTAGATATTTCGATTAGTGAGTTGGAGGGGTTTCCTACTTGATTTCGCCACTTAACTTCCATGCCTTGTTAAGATGTCGGCAAAGTTTGTCGAACGCCGACGTTACCGCTTGGGTCGAGACGGATGGCTTTCTGCCTGTTGGTTTCTGCGATTTTGGCGGCATTGTGCTGGCCTTCTTTACTGCGCGAGCCGTAGCTGGGCTGGTTGTGAGTCGGCAAGAACTGACAGGCGCGACTCATACTTTTTAAAGCAACTCGAAAATCCACATTGTATACAGACTAGATGTGGCAGAGTCAGATCCAATATTTTGATGAAATCCAGTGGCGATGGTTGCGAAGTTGCGGAGTTCGTTGCCCTGCTGCTGAGATGGACTTACCACTTTCCCTTGACAAAGTTTAGCAGCACCAAAGGTACGCGCTTTTCGCAGAATGGTTCAATCGAAACCCAACACCAAATCCCGGCCTCGCCGCTTCTTGTTTCCGTTACGTGAAAGAAAATAAGGGCGCGCGGTGTGGCTATAGAACGAATGTTGATTAGCTTTGGTTGGAGTTGAATCGCGGCCCGAAGGAAAGAGAAAGACGGTTTTGTGATGTCAGGTTGGGTTGCGATGTTGTAAACATTGGGTAAAACGCGTTTGCTCATTTGCACCGCGTTGCGCCCGTTGCGCAGAGCTTATGAGTGCGGATAGAAAATGTAGCTTACCTGGAATGGGAATAGGCCCGAGAAAAATGATGGGATTCTCGAGATGCGTCGTCGTCAATAGAAATAAGAAACTCGAGGAGTTTATGGTGTCATACGGGAAACATGAGAAGTGGAGGTATTTTTCAGGTTTGGTTTGTTGGAGGTGTCGAAGAGAACCGTCGGTGGAGTCGACCTCGAGGCCTCAACTCTTGGAAGGGAAGGAACGAAGCGAGTAGGCCATCACGTGCACAACCGCCTTTTCGCACCTGGGCACCTGCAGCGAATTTGCTTTCTACGCCCTCAAAATCCGAAACAATCTGTACTTGCTTACGTCAACTACTCATTCCATTGAAATCTACTCATGACAGGCATCGTAGAAGTGACGTCTTCATGGCGGCGGCGCGCACTTCCTTGCAATTCTCAGCTACAGCCTATCGACACGCCTCATATCAAAGCAGCATATAGAGAGAATAAGAAGCAGGACTTTCAGACAATAAATTTACAAATCAAGATTCTTCGGAGGATGTAAAAGGAGAAATTTTGAAGTGATATCTGTAAACATTGCACAACTCCCTTACCCTGTCGGAAGACCCCTTTTTATGAAATCTCGTGCGTCGAATTTAGAACTTTCTCCAAGACAAGGTGGAACTTAAGAGTATTACATATGCTGAAAAGGGCTCTGTTCAAAGCGCCTGTTGGGCACTATTTCCCAATGAAATTCCCGCCCGAAGTTGGGCTTTATTCGGAGTGGGTTACCCTGTTAGATGTTTCGCGAATTTCGCGAAATTAAACTTACGGATATGCAGTGTATCAAGCTGGCAGGCAAATTGCCACGGGTTTTGGGGCGATTAACGCGGACTCTCACGTGTTCGACGCTGAAGCTATAGGTGCA
>QYAP01000835.1:0-15610 GCA_003988905.1 Hymenotorrendiella dingleyae
AATAATAATAATAATAATAATAATAATAATAATAATAATAATAATAATAATAATAATAATAATAATAATAATAATAATAATAATATTATTATTATTATTATTATTATTTATAAATTAAATAAAAATAAAATATTAATAATAAAGGTTTTAAGAATATATAAACGGGATTAAATTAATAGAATTTATTAATTATATAAAATAATATTAATAGTTTAAAAGTTTATTAAATTATAAGTAATTAATAATTTATAAAAATAAAAATAATAATAGTTTATTATTATAATTTATTTAATTTAATTATATAATTTTAAAAATATTATAAATTAAATATATAATAATATAAATAATAAAATAATAAAATTTATATATTAAATTCAATTAAAATAAATATAAATAAATAATAATTTCCGGAAATAAAAATAATAAAAAGATAATAATAAATTAGAATATTTCTATCTTTTTTAATTATATAACGTTTATTAATAATATAAATTGAAATTTAGAATTTCTTTATATAAATATTTTATTTTTATACTTTCATATTTAAATTTAAAAGAGATTAAATATTAATAAATAAATAAACGTTTTAAAAAATCGATAATTTAATAATAGATTTAATAATCGATTTTAAGGTATATAAAATATTAATTCGATTATTAATTTAATATTAAAACCTTAATAATATAAATCTTAAAAAATAATTCTAAGAATTTTTAATTTTTATACATGAAATTAAGAATAAAACTTTTAATATTATAATATAATTGTAATAATAATTTAATATATATAGAATTAATTTATAAATTTAAAGGAAATTTAAATTCAATAATAAAAACCTTAAGAATATAAGTTTTAATAAATTTAAAAGTAAAATTCTAAAAAGTAATATTTTTTAATTTAAATTCTAAATAAAAATCTTTAAAATAAAATAATAATTCGAAATAACTTATGATCGAATCTATTTAATAAATCGAAAAAATATATAAAAGTTTAAAAAAGCTTTATAATATCGTTTTTTAAAGGCTTTAAATATTTATAAAAGAGAAAAATAATAATATATTACGGAAAAATAAAGTTTAAAATATACTTTTTAATATATTTATTCAAATGAAATTTTAAGGGATAATTATAAATAATAATAAAAGTAAAGGTTTTAGAGATTATAATTATTTTATAATAAAGGTTTTTCATATTTATTTATATACCTTTTTATATAAGTTTAAATCTAATTAGAATCCGATTTAAATTAATTTATAAAAGTTTAAATTCGATTTAAATTAACGTTTTTATTATCTTTTTTTCGCTATAAAAAGAAATAAAACAAAATAATAGATTTATTAATTTATTTAAGAATCTTAATTAATTTACTCTTATTATTTTAAAGTTTTAATTGAATTCGCTTTTATTATTTTAAAGTTTTTATTTAATTCGTTTATATAAAGATTCTATTTTAACTTATATTAATTTATATAAAAAATAGATTTAACTTATTTAAAGTTAATTTAAACGGTTAATTTTCGAATTTTCGAAACCGAAAAAGAGAAAAAAAAAAAAAAATATAAATAAATATTTTAAAATATTCACTTATTTCTATATAATCTAAGAATTCTAATTTTTTTATTTTATTTTTTTTAAGAATTATAATTAATTTATTTTAATTATTTTAAAATATATTTTCTTTTTCTTTATTTTAATTAATTTAAGAATATAAATTTGCTTTTTTTAACTTATATAAGAATTCTAATTTATTTATATTAATTTATATAAAGAATCATTTAAATTTATTTCTATTTAAAATCGATTTTAAGCGAAAAAATAATAATAAAACGTTAATTTAAATTTTAAAATCGATTTAAATTAGATTTTAAATAGATTTTAAATCGATTTAATAAAAAAATATAAAACTTACAAAAACAAATTTTTTAGAAAAATACTACGAAAATATTACGAGAAAAAACATAAAAATCAGCTTCCTTATAATATTCGATAAAATAAAATATTTATTAATTAAATAATATTAATATATTATTAAAAAATAAATCGATAACCCCTTTTAAAAATATATTAAAAAGTAAAAGAATATTAAAATAAATATTATAAATTATTAAAACTCTAAAAAAAGAAATTAAATTATTAAACGAATTTTTAAAAAATTAACAAAAAATAAAAAAAGAGTTAAAATAATTAATAAAAAAAAAGAAATAAAAAATAGAAAAAATCGAAGAATTATAATATAAATTTTAATATATTAATAATTAACTTTATAAAGATATTAATAATAATATAACTCTATTCGAAATAAAATCTAATATGATACATATATTAAAAAAAATAAAAAATCTATAAAATAACCTAATTATTAATATACTAAAAAATTAAATAATTATTACCATTATTATTTTAATAATATATTAAAAGATTCTTATTTTAAAGAAATATTATAAAAAATTAATCATTAAATTAAAAGAAGAAATTATAAACTAAAAAAATAGAAATGAATCGAAATTAATTAAATAATTAAATAAAAAAGCATTTAATATCTTAATTATAAAAAGATTAAAAAACGCAAATATATAAATTATAATTAAATTAATAATAAATAAAAAGAAATTATAAAATAATAATAAAAAATAAACAAAAATCTTAGAATTATCCATTAAATTAAAGAAAAGAATATTTATAATATTAATATACGGAATTAGAATAACTATTATCGATATAAATAAGTTATAAAAAACTATTAAACGAATTAAAAAAAATAACCTAATAATTAAAAATCCTAAAATCCTAAAAATTAATTAAAATAAAAATATAATAATAAAAAAGAAAAGATTTAATAATTTATTTATTATTTTTATTAAATTTAAAAATATTAATTTATTAAATAAATATAAACTTTTATTTTAAATTTAATTTTATAATTATAAACCCTTTTATATAAAATATAATATTATATAATATTTCAATTATTATAATTATAATTATATAAAAGAATATTATAATAATAAAAGAATTTATAAATTATATTCTATTTACGATTATAAAACGAATAATTATAATAGAAAAAAAAATTAAAAGAATATAAATATATAAATTATAAAAGAAATTACCTTATTTAATTTAATAATTATAAAATTAAATAAAAAAAACAAAAATTATTAAAAGAGAATATATTTATAAATTATATAAATTCTAAATAATTAATAATAACCCCCCTTTAATAAATTATAATATAATAATTCTAAAATCCTTTTAAAAAAATTCTAATAAATTATAAAAAAAACCTTTATAAAACTTAAAATAAAAATAATAAAAGAAATATAAATAATAAAGAAAATATAAATTAAAAAATAAACTATTTAATTTATATAAAAGAAAAGAAACTCCAATTAAAAATCTTAAAAAAAAATAATAATACTTCGATTATTAGATTCTAAATCTAATAATCGATCTGAAAATAAAAAAAGAAAATTATTATAAATTAATAATAATAATAATTAATAATTAAATTTATAAAACTTAATTAAAAAAGGGATATTTATATTTTAAATTAAAATTAATAATATTATAAATAATCCAATATAATATAGAAAAGAATTATAATATAATAGAAACCTTTTTTAAATAAAAATAAATTAAATTAATAAATATAATAACGGTTTAAAAGTTATAAAAGAATATTTAAATAAAGATATCTTATAATTTAAAAGATTTCTAATAAATTAATTATTTAAAAAAGGAAAAATAAAAACGAATCGTATTATATATTAATAAAAAAATAAATCTAAGAAAATAAAATTTAAAAATTTAAAAAAGGGATTATTATATTATTTATATTAAATTTAATAATAAAATAATTATAATTTATAATATTTATAATAAATCCCTTATTAATTATAATATAAAATTATATTTAAATTTATTATTATAAATTATAATAATAGAATTATTTTAAAAGAAAAAAGAATATATAATTATTAAAAACTTTAATTTATATTACTTAATATAAAATAAAATATATAATCCGATTATTTATTTTATAACGAATTCTTAGATTATTATTATAGAATTTTATAATCTTTAAATTTATAACGAAATTAAAAAAATTATATAAGAATTTATAAGAAAAAAGGGATATTAATATAATATATTAAATCTAATATTCTTAATCTTAAAATTAAATAAATGATTTATTAAATATATTATAAAAAAGGATTTTAATTATAATTTTAATTATTTTCTAATATTTATTAAATTTAATAATAAAGTTTTAAAAAGAATCTAATTAAAATAAAAACGATTATAAAAAACATTAATTATAAAAAAATTAAAGAATAAATTAAAGAAATATTTAAAGAATTCCGAATATTTATTAATAATAAATTAATATTAAATTAAATTAATAAATATATTATATATTTTATAATCTTTATTAATTAAATAATCGATAAAATAATTAATTTTAATTATTTAAATAGAAAGAAAAAAAATAATTCATAAACTCTTAAAATAATTATATTAATTAAAATAGCTTGAAAATATTACAGAGAATATATATATTTAAGAAATCCTATTAATAAAGAATTATTTAATAATATTAATAAAGAAAAGAGAAAATTAATTTAAAATATTTTAAAAATAGTTTAAAAAGAATATATTATAAAAAATATAATTTATAAAAAAGGAATCTAAAAATTAATATGTTAAATATAATTATAAATAAGGAAACCTTATAATATTTTATAAATTCTATTATTAAAATTTTTAATAAAAGAATATATAATTATTTTTAATAGTAAAATTAAAATATTAAATAAAAGATTTTATTTTATTTTTATTATAAATCTTTTTAATATTAAAAAATATTATTTTTATGGAAAATATTTTTAATAATATATTAAAAAAGGAAATCGTAATAAATATTAAAGAAATATATAAAATATTATATAAATAGAAATCTTAGAAAATAATAAATAATAATAAAATTCTAATTGAATTTTTAAAAATAATAAAACGTTTAATAATTAAAATAATCGTAATATTAATTATAAATTATTTGAAAATTAAATATTATTTTATAATATTTAAAGAAATATGAATTATAATCTTAAAAAGATTTAATAAAAAAACTTATAAGAAAATAAGATTATAATAATTAATTATTTTATTAAATATGATTAAAAAAGTTATTAAAAATATAATAAATAAAATATTATTATGATTAATAAAAGAAAATAATTTATTCTCTATTATTTAAATAAATATAAAAAAGAAAAGAAAGATTGAAATTACAATAGAGTTTTTAATAGAATAAATTTATATTATTTAAAGATTAAATAAATATATAATAAATCTTCTTTTATTAAATATTTCAAAAATATTTAATAGAATAAATATAATACAATTATTTAATAAATTATAAAAAAAGAGAATATTTAAATAAATAATTCGGTTTATTGAAGCTTTTATAATCGATAAAAATATTATTTTAATAATTTAAAAATTAATTTTTAAATTTATTCGATTTAGTATTAAAATCTTATAAAGATCTCTATTATTACCGATTTTCTTTCTATTTTATAATATAAAATTCTTCGAAATTTATGAATTATTTATATAATAAACTATTATTATTAGGTTTATAAATAATAGAAATATTCTTATTTATAAGTTTTTAATAAAAAAGAATTATAAACGATTAAAAGAAATTTATATTAAATTATTAGTTTAAAAGAAGAAATTTAATATAAAATTCGTTTTTTAAAAGTATAAGCTTATTTATTTTATTTAAAAATATATATTTAATTTTGAAATTTCAATTAATTTAAAAGAAATTATAATTTAATTAAAGAAAAATATTCGTATTTTAAGGATATAAATAAATATAAAATTAAAATAAATAATATATTTTTAAAAAATAAAAATAAAAATAAATATATAAATTTTAATATTAATTAAAATAATTTAATTTATTTAAAAAGTTTTATTTTTAAAAGTTTATTAAAAATATATAATTATTATATAAATATTAATCGTTTTTGAATTATTAATATAATATATATTTTTAAAAAAAGATTTTAAATTTATAAGAATTATTAAAAAATTAAAAGTTTATTAAAATAATAGATTAAAAATAATAAAGAAAATTTATTAAATTATATTAATATAAGATTTAAAAATAAAAGTTTATATTTTATTAATAAATATCTATTTTATAAGTTTAATAATAAACTTTTAAAAAATAATTAATGAATTATTAATAGAAAGAGAAATTTAATAAATATATATTTATATTTAAAGAAAATTATAATTATATAAAAATTAATAATAAATATTTTTAAAAATATTTTTAAAAATATTAAAAAATATAAAAGAAAAAATAAATGAATTATTTAAATATAAATATTATAATATTTAGAAAATTAAAAGAAAAGAAAGAATAATAATAATAAATTTATTATAAATAAGAAAAAAGAATATAAAAAATAAAAATAATTATAATTGATAATAATTTAAATGTTAAAAGATCTTTTAAATTTTATTTCGAAAAAATCTTTGAAAATCGTTTAAAATTTTAAATCTTTAAATTATATATAAATTTTATTAAATTATAAAATTTAATTATTATATAAATTTGAATTGAAATAATAAAGTTTAATCTTTTTTTAAAAAGAAAATATATTTTTAATTATATTATAATTATATATTATTATAAAAAAATAAAGGAAATAATAGAATATATTATAAAATATTATAAAAGAGAAAATAAAAGAAAATATAAATTAAAGAATAAAAATAAAAAGATAAATTATTAAAAATTAATTTTAATTTTAAAAAGAGTAAAAATATTAAATAAATAATTAATAAGATTAAGAAGATTAAATTAATATTATTTAATAATAAAATCTCTTTTTTAAAAGCTTTATAAATTATAAAAACAAAATAAACGATTAAATAATAAATAATTATTAATAAAGTTAAAAGTTTAAATAAATATACAAAATTAAGTTTTTATTTATTTTAATAGTTTTTTAATTATAGATTAAAGTTAATAATAGTTTCGTATACTCTATTAAGCGATATCGATATAAGATTAAAATTTAAATTCAATTTAAATTAAAATCGATTTTTAATCGATTTATTTTAGGAATTATATTTTAATATTTTATTTATTTTTTAAAAAAATAATAGATTAAAAATTAAACCGTTAATATTAATATTAAAAAAGTTATTAAATAATAAAAAGAAAAATAAGTAAATAATATATTATATATATAATTCTTATTTAATATAATACTTTTTATTTTAACGTTTTAATAAATATATTTTAATTATTTTTATTTTTATTTCTTTTCTATTTTATAATTTCTATTATATATTCTATTTAAAGTTTTTAATTATTTAATTCCTTTTTATTAATATAAATCTATTTATTAATAAATCTATAATTTTAATCAACTTTTCTATTTTTTATAAGTTTTTAATTAGATTAATTAATATATAAAACCTTTATATATAAGATTTTATTTATTAATATTATCTTATTAATTATTTATCTTAAAAGAAATTCTTATTTATTTATATTAATATTTTAATTATAATTCAATTAATTAATTAATTAATTTATAAATCGATTAATAACCTTTATATATATATAAAAAAGTATTAATAAAATAATAAAATAATAATAATAATTATAATAAATAAGGTTATAAAGGTTAAAAGATATTAAAATAAATATCATTAATAATATATATATTATTAGTTTATAAATTTAATAATTATAAGCGATATATCTCGGCTTAATTATATTTCGGCTTGATTATATCGGATTTAAATTATATATTAATTATATAAATCCTTTTTAATTATTTATAATTATAATAAATTATATAAAGAATTATAAAAGAGTTATTGAACTTTAAAAAATTAATAATAAATAGTTTAAGCTAAACTTAATCTATTTATAATTTCGTATTTATACTTTTTTTGTAATATAATTATATAATAATTAAAATAACTTTAGAAAATCGAATTTTAATTAAATTTAAATTGAATTTAAATCCGATTCGAATCGGATTTAAATCGGATTTAAATCGGATTTAAATCGGATTTAAATCCTTAAATTAGTTTCAATTCCTTAAAGCGTTCATAGAGTTATAAAGGCTTTTATTCCGTTTAACCTTGATTTTAAATTGATTTTAATCCGATTTTAATTAAGTTGAAATTTAATTTAAATTCTAATTTAAATTAAATTTAACGGTAATTAATTATTTTACCCCTATTATTATTTAATATACCAAAATTGCCCCTATTTTATTCCACTTTAATTAAATTACCTTCTTTTTAAAATAAGGGCAATTTAATTATAAGTTTATATTTA
The DNA here is from genome assembly GCA_003988905.1 of Hymenotorrendiella dingleyae. Lineage (NCBI taxonomy): Eukaryota > Fungi > Ascomycota > Leotiomycetes > Helotiales > Helotiaceae > Hymenotorrendiella > Hymenotorrendiella dingleyae. The sequence goes on from QYAP01000835.1 coordinate 8,384, forward strand.
GAAATAAGCTTAAACCATTTAATATATATATTATTAAAAAGCCCGATTAATTCTCTATTAATTAATATATTTATAGAAATATAAAGTATAAAAATAATAATATAAAAGATATTAGGGATTCGTATATAAATTCTTAAAATAGTTAATTAAATTAATTATAGAGTTTTAAAGAGATTTTAAGATATAAGGACTATTTATTTTATAAAGTATAAATTATCTATTAGCGCTAGAATTATATATAATCTATTCCTTTATATATAATCCTCTTTTATTTTATCCTTATTTAAAAATTTTAAAATATTATTTACTTTTTTTTTACAAGATTTAATCTTCTCGGAATAATTCCTTTTAAATTCTTTTAAAGAACCTATTATTTTAGCTACGTTTTATAATAATTCTTAGATATTATCTTTCTATTTATTATAACTTTTCTATTTAATTAAAAATATAGATTTCTTATTTATTTATTTCGAATTTAAAATCTTTTTAATAGCTTATAATTTTTAATTATTATTATTTAATATAATAAATAAAAGTAAAAGATTAAATTATTTTAATAAGAGTTCGATATCGATTAATTTTAATAAAAATATATAATAAATATTAATTAAAACTTTAAACTTAAAAGGGAATTTTAATTTATAAGAATATAAATTAATTTATTTTAAAATCTTATATTTCTTAATAAAAGAAAATTTAAACTTAATTATTAGGTTTATTAAAATAATATTCTTAGAATTAAATTATATAAAATCGCTTTTATAATAAATAAATATAAAGAAACAATTTATATTAATATAATATTTTTAATTAATTCGTAAAACGATTAAATTATTAAATAATATATTAAAGATCTCTTATATTTTAGAAGTAAATATATTTCCTTTGTTATTAGATTTCTTTAAATCTCTTAATATAATATATTTAATAATATATAAAAGTCCGAAACTAATTTTAAAATAGTAATTATAATTTATAAAAAAGAGAATTATATTAATAGAGATATTAATTATATTCTAAGTAATAAATTCGGTTATAAATAATTATTCATTTTAATCTTTTTCGATAAAATTTATAAATTAATATAAATATTATTTAAACAATTTATTCGTAATTTCCGTTTAATTATTTATTTTAAGGTAATATATAATTAAGAATGAAATATTAATTCTTAATATATAATAAATTACCTTTTAAAATTTGGTTATAAAAAATAGACTTTAATTTAAAATTATTAAATTTAGTAAATTATAATATTTCTAAATATATATAATAAATAACTTTATAAGATTAATTACTTTTATTATAATATAATAGAATATAAAATAACGATCTTTAATAAGTTTATTAATAATTATTATAATAATATTATATCCTTTTAAAGTCTTTCAAATTAATTTAATAAAATTAATTAAAATATTTCTTTATTTTTAAATTAATAATAGTAGAGGTTTTAATATATCTTAATAGCGGCTTTATAAGAGTTTATTATAAAAACAATTCTTATAAATAATTATAGATTTCTTAATATTTAATATAATCTAAGATTATTATTAATTCTTTAAAATAAAATATATTATTTTATTCTTTTTAGGGTATTTAAACTTATAAAAGTTATAAGTTTTCTATAAAAAATAAATATATAAATTATTATAATTAAAAATATAAAATTTATTCTTAAAATATAATATATTATTATAAATCTTATATTTTAAGAGAGAAATTTCTTTAAAATAAGAAATATTATTGAATTAATTTATTTTTTTCTTAATATAAAACTAAAATTCATCTTTTTTATAATCTTTTTTAAGTAAATAATAGAGTTTTATATTATCCGATTTATGTTTAAATTCCGAGTTTATTAAATAAACGGATAATTTTATATTAAAGTTAAATATAACGAAAGAATAGAATTATAATATTTAATAAGAGTTAAGATTAATTATTAAAGTTTAAAGATTTTCACTTTTTTTAATTATATCTTAAAAAATTAGATTAATATTATAGAATTTAAATATAATTTAATTATAAAATTTAATTCGTTTATTATTATTATTAATAGAGAAGTTTTAAGATTATTAATTTAAAATATCGATTTTAATATTCTCTTTATTAGAAATTAAGCGAATAATAAAATCGAATTAAAAGAGAAATTTATTTTATTAAACTTAATAGTATAAGAATTAATAAATGATTATATAATAGATTAAATTAAAGTGATCGATAAATATTATAATAGAATAAATAATATTAGAGAATTCGGGTTATTATTCTTTAAAAGAGTATATAATAATTAATAATTCTTTATTATAAATCTCGTAATTATATTCGTATTTATTAAGCTTTTTAAATATATAAATAATTAAGTATAAGATATTATTAGCGTTTAATTAAGAGAATATTCCTTTAAAAGTATAATTAAAAGAATCGACTTTTAAATTAATTTCTTTAATTAAATCGAAATATTTTAAAATAAATATTTTAATGAAAGTTTTTTTTTAATTTTTTAAAGGCTTTATTATAAGTTTTATTCTATTTCTATTTAATATATTTTTTTAATATTTATATTAATAGTTTCATTATATATAAAAAGCCTTTAATAAATCGATAATAAAAGTTTACGAAATTTAAGAATCCTTATAAATCCTTAAAATTAAAAGAAATAGCTTAATTTAGGATATATTTAACTTTCTTAGGATTTATACGAACCCTATTAATAGAGATAATTATATTTAAATATTTAATTTCTTAGACTTTAAATTTATACTTTTTAATATCTAAATATAATCCTTTATTTTTAAGTATTATAAGAATAAGGTTAATATATATTTTATATTCCTTTAAAAAATCGGAGAATATAAATATATTATCTAAATAAGTATTATAAAATATATTAAAATATAAACTTAGTATAATATTAATATAATTCTAAAAAAATCCAAAAGAATTAAATAAATTAAAGGGTATAATTAATATTTTAAATAAACTATAACGCATATTAAAAATTAAAAATTATTTATATTTATTAATTATTCGTATTCGATTAAATACGATTATTATATCGAACTTAATATAATATTTAATTTTATTTAATATAACGAAAATATCTTTAATAAATAATAGAGAATAATAGTTCTTTATTATTATTATATTAAAAGCTTAATAATTAATATAAAATTATAAGTTATCTCCTAATTTTTTAATAAAAAGCATAAAAAAAATAATTAAAGAAAAGTTCGTTTTAATAAATCTTATATTTAATTATTCCTTAAAATATTTTTATAAAACTATTAATTCCTCTTTAAATATCGTATATAAGGGTCTATAAAAGAGTATAATATTTAATTAAAATTCAATTTTATAATTAAATTTAATATAAAAAGAAAGTTTTTCGACCTTTTTTTTATTAAATAAAGGAAAATATTAATAATAATATTCTAAGAATTTAATAATAAAATCTATAAAGACTTTTAATATTAATACTTTCTAAATATTCTTTATAAAAGCGTTAATTAAATATAAGGAAATAACGATTATAATTCGTCTCTTATATTTTTTTTAAATAAAAGACTTTAAGATATTTAAATTAATTATAATATTAGATTTAAACTAAAGTTTTCCGTTTTATTTAATAAAGTTATTAATAGATTTATTAAATAAAGCTTTATTTATTTTTTATAATTCGAATCTCTTAAAATAGTATTAGAATCTATTATATATATATTCTTCTTTAATAATTATAAAATCCTTAAAAAAGGATTTTAATTATATAAAACAAATATTAATCTTATATAATAATAAGAAAACAACTTCTATTTTATATATTTTAATTAATATAATAAATATATAAATTCTAATTCGTTTAATTCGATAAAATATAAATATTAGTTTAAGATTTAATAGATTAGATTTAAAGGGATTTAATTCGAGTTTAAATTTAGATTCCGATTCCTTTATATCTTATTTAGCTTTTATAATTATTAAAAGTATAAGAATTATTTAACCCCATTTAAATTATAACTAATTATATATAATCGATAATATCGATTATATTTCGTATTTTCTTTATAAATTTCTTTTTTTCTTATATAAAATATATATTATTATGGGAATTAACCTTATATACGTATATATTTATGAGACTAATATTAATTAATAATTAACCTTATAATAAATAATCATAGAATAATTAAATTTAATAATAAAAGAGAAACGATTAAAAGTATTTAATCTTTTACCGTTTATTAAAGAAATTATACTTAAAAGTATTTAATCTTTCGGTTAAATAATATATAATTAAAAGTATTTAATCCTTTATTATATATAAAAGATCCTTAATATCTATTATATAAAAGCTAAAAGAATTATAAACAAAACATTTTATATTTTAATTATTATTTACTTTAATAATCCTATTCTTATAAAACTTTTAATATTAATTATATTATATTAAAAGCTTCGAAGAATTCTTATTTTTAAGATCGATTAATAATTTATTTTCCGAAATATTAATATAGTCTTTATAAGCTTTACAATATTAGTATAAATTTCTATTCTTTTTATAATTCTCGTATTTTTTATATTATTCGCATTATTTCCTTTATTTCTAAAGAATAATAATATATATTTTAATAATAATAACTTTTTAATAAATATTATTATAATAAATATAATATAAATTATTAATATATCTTATAAATTCTTATTATTTTTTGAGATTAAGTTTATTAATAAGAAAGAATAGGCTAAAAGAATTCCTATTAATAATAAATTCTTAATTCTTAATCTTAAGATTCTTAACGAATATATTCTTTAATAAATATAACTTTATAAAAATAAAGGTTTTAAAAATAATAAATTATAGAAAACGTTTATAATTAATTTTACGGGATAGAATAATACTACTTTTAAATGTATTAATAATAATATTATTAATTTACTCCGGAAATAATTTCGTATAAGCGATATATTTATTAAAATAGGATTAATATTAAGCGTAATATAAAGAATTAATATAAAGGATATATTAATATAAGTCGTTATAAAAACAAAACTTTACTAATAAATAAAAGAGGAGATTAATTATATAGAATTAAAGTCTTTAATATTTCGATTAAAATAGAATATAAAAATTATTCGTTTTAAATATTTAAGATATATATTTTTAAAGAGATTAAAAATATTATTAATAGGTTAAAGATTATCTATTCCGATAAAAGCGAATATATCGGCTATTATGAATTAAAGTTATTATATTATAAACCTTTTTAAATTATATAATATAAAGGAAAAGAAATTCTTCGAAGAATTATACGATATTTTCTAATAAAAATTAATAATCTTTCTTGTTGCGGATTCACTCTAAGGCTGCATCGGGACTAGACTAGCACGTGACTCCAGGGATGCATATAAGCCTACTCTAGCTAGCCATACTCAATACTACAGCCTCTTTCTGGTCCCCTCATTATGATCATGACCACCTATTCCCAACATTTCTCGATATTTATAATAAAATTCAAATATTATTCGATATTAAGATAAATTTTTTCTTTATTATAATACGAATAGAAAGCTATATTAAAAGATATTGTTATAACGATTTAATAAGAAAAAGGTTTTAATAGAATAAAATAATATAAAAGATAATTATATATTTCAATATAAAAGAGAATAAATAATTATATTAATTCGAATAAAAAAATATTACTTTTATAAATTATATTATAATTCATTTAAAGAGTAAAGTTTTATAAATATTATTTAATAAATTATAAATAATATAAATAGTATTTAATCTTATATATTAAAGCGATAATATAATTCGAAGCTAATTAATTAATATTTATAATAAATATTTAAAATTCATGTTAATATTCTTTTAATTAATAGTTATATTTAAGGGAATATATACTTAATTAAGAAATAATATTAATTAAATAGAGAAATAAAAGGCTTTATAAAATACTTCGAAATAATTATTCTTAACCGATTAAATAAAAGATATAATATTATTTAATAATATTTAAGCTTTTATTAATAACGAAATTAATATATAATATTACTTTAATCGAACGTTTAAAATAAAAGGTAGATTTAATTAAAAGAATTTTATTAATAAATTAGGACTTTTAAACGGTAAATCTTAATTTAATCGAAATTTTATATTAAATTATTAAAAGAAGTATTATATTTATAAAAGTTTAATATATTAATCGATGAAATATAATTCGAAAGAATAATATAAATCTTATAATAAATTTAAGAACCTTTAATTCTTGTTTAATAATGAAATTAATCTTAATATATAATAATATATAATATTTCTAATCGAATTTAAAAGGATTAAAAGTATAATAAATCGTTAAATTAATAAGATTAAAGCGATATTGATAGGAATAAATTTTAATTTCAACTTTAATTTTTAATTTATAACGGAATTAAAAGAAATTAAATTAGAGATACTGAACAAACGGGTAATGTGAGAACGATATTCGTGGCACGCTTGGAAAGCATGGTGGAGGGGGTTTGAATGGCCTCATTTTTGAGCGTCATTGCGTNNCGTCATTGCGTTTCCCTTTCTTTTTAAATGTATTTAGATACACATCGCATGGCTCAACCGGCCCTATCGATAGAAGAATCAATCAATCAATCAATAAATTAGAGATATTAATTGAATTAAACAATTAATCGATATAATATATTATTACGAAATTAAATATATTTAAATAGAAAATATAAAAATAATTTAATATTTTCTTATTTATAAACCGATATACGAATAGCGTTTTTTAGAGTATTATATTTAATATAAAAACTATAAGAATTTTAATTATAAACGAAATATAAATAGAAGTATTATAATAATTATTTCTTAATATTACGATTAATAATTTATTTATAAAGTAATATAAAATTCGCTTTAAAAAAAATAATATTATATCGAAAGATATAATTAATATATTAATATTATTAGGATTATTTATATTTTATATTATTTTTATAAAAATACTCTTTTTATTCTATTTAAAAGATATAAATAAATATAAGATTAAATTCAATAATATTAATAATATCTTAATTTAAAAGAATAAAAAACTTATTATTATTCATAAATAAGATTAACGTGGCTGTACACCGAGCCGATCAGGACACCGAGCCGATCACTTTGCTACTACCCCACCACCCTAAAATATAATAAAACTACCACAACACTATCAATTTATAAAA
>QYAP01000836.1:0-13780 GCA_003988905.1 Hymenotorrendiella dingleyae
ATGGAAGTTGGGTTTTTAATTTAAATTTAAAAAAGTAGGGTAGTTTTCGACGTTCTCGCTTAAGTGTGCCACGAGCTGTGGCCCCAACTCTTACATCTTCGAATACAGCTTGTATCACGAGCCAACCGTTCCAGATGACTACCGCAATCCGACCCCCGCACTCCTCGCAGCTCTCCGTGGCGACAAGCTCTATGAGGAGGCTCTCTACATATTCAATAAAATCAATACGTTCATGATTACAGGCCGCAGCGTAAGAGCGTTGAACTTCAACCTCAAACGTGAAGCCGTCGAAGCCATACGCAAGATCTGTTTGGTTTACAAGTATGTAGCTGCGCTTTATCCCCTCCCCCTATTTGAGATCTAGAGCTAATTGTAAAATTTTCAGCTCTCCTTGCCAGCATAGCCCGATCTACAGCAGCAACATCCCTCTCAACTTGAACTACAACCCCTACCGACTCCAGCTCGCCATCAATCTCGAAGCCATCACCCTCACAGTCTCTTCCTGTCACGAAAAGTCACTTGTCCAAGCCTTCTTCTATGACTTTGACGGCCACTTCAAGAAGCTGCGCTATGTGGAGGTTCATATCCGACTGGCTTTCAAGTACAACAAGCACCCGGAGAATTGGTTTTTGGGCCCTCCTAGCATCGAACACTTGGTTGTGGGACTTGGATCCGTGTTTCCTACTGTTGTTCCGAGAATGAGATCGGTTACCACCACGTATGAGGATGAGGATGCCGTTGATGAGGCAACTGGTCCACAAATATGGCCTGAGCCTGAGGTCTGGTTTTGGGATGCTGGCAAAGGACAAGTGCTTACTTCTGCGAGGCGTTCGGTTGTTGAAGAACTGGAATAAGTACTGAGAGTTTCGGTTTTCACATATTGTAAGGATATGAGATTTGATTTCTCTTCAGGCAATGTGCCGGTTGGGACTTGGCGTTGGGCTACGTATACGCGGAATTAGAAATACTAGTGAAGACCTCAGGGTTAGTAACTAATATTAATTCATAATTGATTTCAAAGATCCTCACTGGCTTTAAATAGCAATTCAACTTTCGTTCTGAGTCCAAGTACCGCATTAATTGGTTTAGAGCGTCCTCCCTCTCCCGTTTTTAATCTTATTATACTATATTATTACTGTAGAAAGAACTGAGATTTACGGGAGAGCTTCTCACACAAACGAACCTCTCCTATTGCCTGAACTTCTGTTATATTTAACCCTTGTTCTACCACAATAATGAAGAGAATAAACTTTGAAATGGAAAGGGGTGGTCGATGAGTTTAACGGGAGAGTTTTCTCTCATAAACGAACCTCTCTTGTTGTCTGAAGCTCTATTATATTTAACCCTTATTCTACCAAAATAATAAAGAGAACAAACTTTGAAATAGAAAGGGGTGGTCGATGAGTTTAACGGGAGAATTTTCTCCCACAAACGAACCTCTCCTGTTGTCTGAAGTTCTGTTATATTTGATCTTTGTTCTACCAGAATAATGCAAAGAATAAACTTTGAAATGGAAAGGGGTGATACTCTAAATGGAATTGAGTTTTACGGGAGAGTTTTCTCTCATAAACGAACCTCTCCTATTGCCTGAACTTCTGTTATTCTTGACCCTTGTTCTATCATAATATATAAGAGAATGGACTTTGAAATGAAAAGGGTTGGTGCTCTAACCCAATTAATGCGGTTGTCACGGGATCTATCGAGTTTAACGGGAGAGTTTTCTCCCATAAACGAAGCTCTGCTGTTATCTGAAATCCTGTTATCTTTGAACCTTGTTACACCAGAATAACTAAGAGAATGAACTTTGAAATGGAAAGGGGTGGTGCTCTAACCCAATTAATACGGTTTTCACGGGATCTATCAGCGGCGACGACTATTATGGACTAATGTTACGGATTAGGGTATGGTCCTGCGTAGATCCTCGAGGGCTATTTAATCCTCCACTGGCCCTAACTCTCTTCTCTCTTTAATAGTCAACTTCTTGATCAATCGATAGTTCTACTTGATACCGCATTAATTGGTTTATACGCCCACTCTTTCTCTCCCATTTAAGACCTTATTATGCCAGACTATAAGAGAGAATGAATCTTAAAATGGGAGAGGTCCAGGAAACGGGAGGAATCTCTCCCATTCTAACTTAATTCTCTTTGACGGTCTGGCACAATGAGACCTTAAATGGGAGAAAGGGGGTGGGGTTATAAACCAATTAATGCGGTACCTTAACAACGGTATTACAAATTCATCTTGAGACGGATTTCAGATTGGCAACAAGGCTTGCCAAGTCTTAGTAAGCTTGGGTTCGGATATATAAACCTAGTTTCCTTCCTTACTTTTAAGAAATTAGATCGCTTTATGCAACTCAATTAGGGTCTGTTTATTTAGAGAAAGTCCGAGTCGTAGTGGATATAAAATAGCTCACCATTTACCCTTTTAAGGAGGCTCCGGAGGCTATTCAACTTTCGTTCTCAGTCCCAGTATTAAAATTGCATCTTGAGACGATGTCAGAATAGCCACGATGTTTGCCAAATCGGAGAGTAAAATTGTCCCGAGTAAATATTTGGAAAGGGGGCGGGTCTTGTCAACTCATGAGTTGTGGTTCCTGAAAGAGATTAAGGAGTTTGGTAAGAATATCTCTTACTTTGCATTGCTCCCTTACCAATTAAGGTTTAACCGTGCACGACGTACCAAACTTTAATTGGAGAGGGAGCAATGCAAAGTAAGAGATAGGTTATAAGAGTGTGTAAGTGGTGGTACAGTAATATGCTATGGCCGTAGGGTGAGGTTTCTTGTCAGTCAAGGAGTTGAGTGGAAAATACCTAAATGGAAGGAGGCAGAATTGTAAAGCAACACAAATTGAAAGTTTCATTCTCTGCTTGTTCATTCGTCACTTGCTCCTTAACCGAGATCCGTCATTTGCGGGGAAGGTGCGTGGCTACACTTAGTGGCCACCAAGTGTTGTGAAAAGGGGCAATTGTGAAGAGGAAGGAGCGAACCGCAAGAGGCTCAGTACAAGCCGGCACCAGCGATACATTAAAATATGTGGGAGCATAAATAAAGACTGGTGCTTTAGATGTTAATGCTATCGAGAAATCCTTGGCGCTTGAGGTTGGAGCTCTCACGCGTCTTAATATTGAGATCCTCAAGGAAGATGTACTTGGCCTTCGCGAGCAGCTCCATTTCGGGGAGTTGGTCTGTTAAAGAAAAGGGTTACAGCATGCATATAATTACCGTAATAATTGGTGCACAAACTCACCCCTTCACTTCTGTTTTATACCTCATTGTGCCAGAACGGCACAGAGATTTAAGGCCTGAATGGGAGAGAGACTCTCGTTTTCAAAATTTATCCCTTTTCAAATCTCATTGCGTGAGGATATATCAGAGAAGGTTGTAGGGACGAGAAAGGGTGGGCTTGTATTCCAATTAATGCGGTACCTTGAAATTACCTGCTTCATTCAAGGCATCAAATTTGCATACCTAGGTACAGTAAAAAATTATATAATAGCTAAAAATAGCAAAACTCAACCCCAGCGAACTAGGGTATAGAAACATTCAGCTAGTGAGTGTTTTGAAGGGTACTGATTAGTTTATCCACGGATTTGATAATGGCCGTTCACCATTGCCTATTGGCGGAAACACGATGCGTTTTTGGGAGTTATATGCTATCATTGTGAGTGGGTCCTTGCGGCTAGATGTCGGGTCGGGTGTCGGGTATCCAAGTTCCGAGCGAGGGACACAGTGAATGCGACACTTAACTCCTTTTCGCCTTCGCTTACGCGCACGGGACCCATGTAGCTTCACCCTTAACTTCAAAATTTAAGCACCTTCCATAAATGCAGCTTTCAAATCTCACCGTTAATTAATTTCGCCCAAAAGACAAACTCCAGGCCAGTCAGAATCATAGCCAAAAAATTGCTAGTTGAGCTAGCACGCTCGCTCAGCAACAGCAATTACCAACCGCGCACGCTATCTTTCTTGAAATCGAGCAGTAAAAAGAACCCCAATAAAACAACGCAGACCAGTAATTTAGCTGCTGGGAATTTGTTTTCTTTGACTTGAAAATTTGTTGAAATCAGCTAATTGTGGTTCTATCTACCAAGGCACTGGTAGCCATAAATAAATCCAGCCGTCAAGAGATCTAGAAGCAAGTGCATGGTGATTCAAACAGCTCCAAGCTTCTCCTTCTTATCTGCCTCCCGAACCCCAATAATGAGAGCAAAAATGTAAGGAACGTACCACATGTCGAAACCTAAATGGCGTATGGATCTGACAGTCGAAAATCCCAGATCATCGCGAAATTTTCTTGGAGAGGTAGACGGTATTGAACCTATAAAATATCGAGAGAGCTTTTTTGTAGAAGTCAGAATCACCACGGATAGCTGATAGAAAGTCCGACTTCTTTGGGTTGTAGTCTTCTCGCTCCCAGAACAGCAGAATATGCTGTCGGATTTTAGCGGGGAAAACTTTTCAACATTGACATGTTGATGTGCTGACGCACAATCTGAGATCCTTGGTCAGTATCAAATTCGCGGAAGAAAAAAAAACTGAGAGACTTACCTGAGGAGAAGGTTTCGACGACATCCATCGCAGGAATCCATCACATTACTTCCCACAACTATTCTTTCCTTTCACTTTCCAAACTCATGTTCTTCCAAAAGCTTCACTTCCAAGCTTTTCGACCGAATTGACCTTGAGTGCCTGTTTAATTGGCCAATCTACCGATTTTAGAGCCTAGTACCGAAAGTAAGAGTGCCGCCGAATTCAAATGCAGCATTTGTATATGGCGGGTCACTGCGAACTTGTCAGTCTTGTCTTGAAATTAGTCACTGATTCCACCTTATTCGGAAGCTCTGTATGCTTTATGGGCATTGTTATTGAACTCAACAAGCCAAGTTCTCATTGGTATATCATTCGTAACTTCATTTCGAGATTTTTGATTGATTACTAGGGATCTACTGGACTATCATATCAGCAAGTTCGAGACTGTTGGAAACAGTTTCTTAAGTCCTCCGAGAACACAGGCTTCATGCATCGAAGATTGAGGGACTGAGATCAGTCAATAAGGCATCTAACTTTTGAGTCTGCTCCAGAATTGTTGTGGCCATGTTTTCTTGGTGCTTTTGAATTGGTATCGTTTCTCGAAATGTCTATTGCATGCTCGATTTACAGTATTTGCATATGGTTTTCAAGTATCCTCATCAGGTTATAATAGTGGAACAATGCAGCTACGGGAGCACTCACTCGCTCACTTCATCCCAGCAGAAACTTCGGCACACTGAATAATTTCAAACAACATGAAATTAAGTACACTTACAACTCTTAGATGCTGCTGCACGGGATATCCTGTAGTTCTATGATGAAATCGATATATCCCAAGTATCCATCTTCAACAATTTAAAAAAGTATCCGGAGTGTTATAATAATGCACTCCGGTGGTTGAATTTATTAGATTCGCTCGAATTAATACTTGAACCGAAAATTAAAGCTAAATGATTTGATTTTGTGGTTACCGAATGGCTGGTAGATAAAGGGCTTCTGATTCAGCTTGTGAAGGGGTCGCCGAGCTCGAGCGTTCGATACTCTCTGTTCCCGACAAGGTTCTTCACAGAACTCCCCCTTCATTGAGTGGCGGGAGAGGACAGACCGAGCGGGCCACATGATTTGATAGCGAAGGTCGCGAGTACTCAAGGCAAACATCCCGGTCGACGAGAGCGTTGCCAATCTTGCTGCCGAAAAAAAGAGTGCTACCGAACACAATACATTTACATAACCCTGAAACTTCTGTACCGAAACTGTAGATGACTATTTTGGCAAAGCGCTCGAGATCCTTCTAATTCAAAAACCTTCAGATTAAAAGTATGCGTTTCCAAACAGTAGACCATGTATCCATCTTTCTTGATCATGAACCAAAGACCAGTGTGACGAAACAGGCACGACGATGTCAATACACGTTTTAATGAGTAAATTGCCTACGAGGAGAGAAATGGTTCGTTAAGCGAACTGTGAGGATATACTCTCGAGACCCACTTTCGGCCCCCACCATTCTATTCCCTCACAACCAGCCTACGGAGTTCCATCTGTTTGACACCAAGAATGGAGATTTACTTAAGTAACCACTGGAATGTTTTCGGGAGTGTATCTTTTTCTTCGCGTAAATGGCTGGGTTGGCTTGGTCGATCGTAATTTATATCAGCGAGGTTAAAGCAAGAGCGCTGTTCTTATGTGGTAATAGCGCAGGCTTACTATTGCTCTTGTCTAAGGGCCTGGAGGACAGCGGAAACAGCTTAAGGTAGCTTCGCTTATTCACTCCTTAAAAATTTCCAAGATGAAGTGGATTCCGGGGAAATTGCCTTGAGCAGTGGACAAAGACACACTTAAGTGGCTCTTTCGAGAATCCACGAAAGACCAACAGAATATCTGTCGAGATCCGTTAATTTGGCCCATTGGGTAAGTAGAGCACAGATTCCAAAACAGCCAGAGCTCGGTAATCCTTCTATCTTCGATTAGCTTATCTTACTCTCGGGGGAAAAGAATCCGACAAAACCATAACGACTATCTCCTGTTTTGAACTGATCGCTGCACACCCTTGCGTCCAATTCTCCCACGCATCTCTCTTGTCCTCTCTTCCTCGCATCAATATTTTCTTCGGATAAACAACTAGCAAACAAACAACAGTGCGAATTCTAGTTATTATCACCAGTAAAACTATCTATACCTGTACACCTTCGGTGCACAGACCTATCGGTGACGCTATGCATTTCGACAGCGATTTCTACTTTCAAACACCACAACTTCAAATCCAAACTTCCGTACTTCCTATGCCGAGTCTTTGATGATTGGGAAAGTACGTGGATTACTGAACACGCTGTAGAAACCGGGGAAACACACGGTGCTAGAAGAATATGGGAGGACCTCGGTCGAGCCTGAGGTTCTCCCAAACACAGGATGAAAGGCCGCGAGAATTCTCGGACCCACAGGAGTTAAATAGGGCAGAACGAGAGACATGGATGTTGCAGACCAAGTGGCCCCAACTAAATGTTCTGCAGCTCTTTCGAAGATTTTGTGTTCTGTAAAGCTTTTATCGATCCGGTTCTGATTTGATAAGTATCGTGAAGTCGGTATCAAGCTTGGAATCTTGGTAAGGAGGGGGTAAGAACCAGTCGATTCTCAGCTCTGGAACCTACTATGGGTTACATGATAAATAACTATCCGTGCAAACCTTCACTACTAACCTCCACAGCCCGGCATTATACGCTCATTCACGCCTCACAAAGCTAGGGTCCTACCAGGGAAAAGGGTCCGAGCCTTGAATGCAACCATGCAATCAATCATCTCTCTCCCCTCTCTCCATCGTATAACCCAGACCTCCAACTCCACCTACCAGTCACACCCCCTTTCTTATACTTTCAGCACATGAATTCCCAGTGATACTTCGACTTTCAACAACAAATGCTGCTTTCAAACACCACACAGCCAGATTCTATTACTGCTTCCCGCCTTCGAATTCCTCGTCAATCTCCAAAAGCAACATAATCAAATATTCCCAATCTATCAGCACATTACAGATACGGGAGGGGTATGCAAATATCGGCAACAAGCGTGATGGACCTGCATGTGGTTAGTAAGAAGAAGAAGAAGAAGTGAAGGAGGAGAGGGAGCGGAGTGATAATAGTAGAGTGGTGAATACACCCCCCTCCTCTTTCTCCCGCTCCTAACCGAAAAAGTGCGATGTGCAACAAAATGATATAAGGTTCCCGGGTGGAAGAGGATTGAAGGGTGATTGGATATTTGATATCGATACCACCGAGCTCCTTTGCCAACTTGAGCAATATGGTTGAAGTGACCAAGTAAGGACCGGCCGGAACAAGAGGCGAACTCATGGATATGAAGAAAAAACATAAATAGAAAAAGAGGCATGGCTGAAGTGGAAACGTTGAGTTTCTTAAATGAGCTGTAGGATATGATCCCGACAGGTTGGAGGCCTGTCTTGACACGGGGCAAATTCATTGGCCACTCTTTGACCGCGCTTTCTTTTTTCAATGCCGTAGATAACAGACATCAGGAGAAACTGGCCAAATCCCCCATAAGCAACGCCTGATGCCTCTCAACACACTCCCGGATCCTCACCAACACACTAGCCGCCAACATCCTAACCTTATCCTCCTCCGTCCCACCTCCACCTTTACCCTTCCCACCAATCCTGACCGTACTCGCACTCCCCAACCTCGAAAACACACCTTCAACCCACTCCTGAGTCTCAAGAAGCTGTCTGCCATGCGCCTCCACCAACCCCCTCTTATCACTATTAATCTCAAGTAGAACCAGCAAGCCAAATAATACCGCTTCAAGAATCCCAATGTTGCCGACGGCTTGAGTTTGTAGGCCCAGAAGTAAATCCCAGAATTCAGACGTCATCTGAGGGACGCTTGGGGAATTGGGACCTGCTGCGTCCATGATTATTGCTAGGGTTTTGACGAATAGGGCTAGCAAATACGGATCGAATGAGATATTGTTGCTAGACGAAGAGCCATAGGCACGAAGTTGCATGAAGAAGCGACCAGTCAAGGGGAAAAAGAAGGATGCCGAGACGAGAGTTGAGAAGTGATTCGTGGTAGGTTTTGGGCGGGTGCGTGGAGTGGTTTTTTGTTTCGTTGAGATTGGGTTTAATAAAGCTGGTCCTGTGGCGGCCAGAGCAGATTCTGCGATTGGGGCGGTAAGAGATTTGGTGAGGTTTGTCGAAAGACTTGATATAGCGGAGAATGGAAGTGCTTTTTGCTTGGGTTTTGGCTTGTTGGACTCGAAGATATAGAGGTTGTGCATATTTGGCGGAAGAGCCTTTGATGGAAAGGAGGCGCCGGATATGCCATTCAATTTCGTGAGCTCTGCGTCTTCTTTGCCAAAGCCACCAAGTTCTCGGGCTCCTAGTCCAATAGTTGTAATGACCGATGCTCGCTGAGAAATCGAGTAATCACCCTCAAAAAAGGTTCTCGAGAACCATGGTCCCATTTTTGACGGCAAGGCGATGAGAACAGCTATCATACTTTGCAGGCGGAGCTCTTGAAAATTCTCGATTTCGTACTTGTCCTGTATTCCTACAAGAAGTGTTGCTAACTCCTCAATATGGGTACTGACTTCGGTCCCAAAGTTTGCCTTTCTGCGAATCAGAGATGCAGCTGTCGAAAGGCCTAGTTTTTGTCGGTCGTAGTTTTCGGTATCCCTTAAGTAAGTGATGAGATCGCGGATGTAGACTGGAGCTGTTGGCTTATTGCGGACAATATTGGTGGCATCCTCATCAGAGTCTTCTGCATCCGAGTCCGGCTTCGCATATGGAACAAGATCGTCGGAGTCCGAATCTTCTTCTTCTCCTTCATCGTCATCGTCATCGACTTCTTCAATCGATATAATCTTTGAGGTCCCACTCAAAGGTTTCTTGGATGCCTTAGGCTTGGGCACGGCTTTGACTAAGGCTGGTTTCACCACAGCTTTTAGACAGTCTAAAGAGCCAACAGTATCAACAACATTGACCAGACTCTTATACCACTTGGCTTCAGAAGTGGTCATTTCTTCAACCTTGAAATCCATTCTCTTATCTCCTTTATCAACTAGGCCCGATAATGCTTCACCGACGGCCATTCCAAGATACCGAGCTCGAGGGGATGATGCCGCCAGTCTATTTGAGATAGCATTAAGATGAGTTCCTGCTCGCATCATCATTGATAGGCGAAGTGGGGATTTTCGTTGAAGATATCCTGCACTGAGTAATAGAACTTGGGCATGGACTATCACGAATTAGCAAATCGTGTATTTATAAAACATTGGCGCCCATACCTTCTTGCTGTATAGTTGGGACGTGCTTGATGTACAGCGGATCTCCAAACTGGCGAATACTTTTTTCTAATAACGTCTCGATATTGGTTTTGTCTTCAGCAACCATAGCTATTACTGCCCGCCGAATTGAAATGCCTTCCCCAACACCTGCCCCCGAAGAGCTTGTCATCCAAGCCATCACATCAGTGTTGCGTAACTCTGAATTTCCCACTAGCAATTTTACGAGACCTGCCGCTCCAGAAATAAGTTCTGCATCTGATTTCCACCATGAGGAATTGGCTTCTGTTATTACTGACGAGGATAGATACTCTTTGGAAGTTATCTGAAAAGTCGAGTAGAGAAAGTTTCGTTGCTCAAATTTGGTTAGGTTATCGAGAAGCTTCACAAATTGAGCACCATCATCTGGTTTTTGCAGGACCAACGAGTTCAGCAGCTCTGTGATTACCTTTTCTGGAAGGCGTCAGACTCGTATTCAGTTGTCCATCGCTTGACTCACCTGTCTTTCCTAGCCGGAGCAGTTTCCGAAGCAGTTCACTACAACGCTTCCAGTCATCATCTGAGTCGTGAGGTAATTTCTTGGCCCAGTGTTGGAAATTGCGAGTTAGCCAGATGCTATATTGACTGCCATCTGCCACCCAGCACTTCTCGCCGACTCCATCGCCGAGACCTCTAGTAACATCTTCGGCCTCGGCAGCAATCCCTAACAGCCTGCCCCCT
The DNA here is from genome assembly GCA_003988905.1 of Hymenotorrendiella dingleyae. NCBI lineage: Eukaryota > Fungi > Ascomycota > Leotiomycetes > Helotiales > Helotiaceae > Hymenotorrendiella > Hymenotorrendiella dingleyae. The sequence goes on from QYAP01000836.1 coordinate 10,543, forward strand.
CCAACTAGGCCCAGAAACTCCTTCCAAACAGCCTTTTTCTTATCCTCAGAATCGGAAGAGTTCCAAATCGTACTCGAAATGCTTTCAACAGTGTTTCTCCCATCAAGAGTAGCGTCCAAAGCCTGCAAAAGAATGTTCAAACCCTCTTCAACATTTGATGCACCAGCTTTCTTGGACTCTTTGGAAAGTTGAATATGGCGCTTTAGAGACAGAAGAATAGCATTCAAACCTGCGACACTTCGTAGGCATCTCAGAAATAGCTTCAAATCAGATGACTGCCTGAAATTTGTTTTCTTGTTGTCGCCAAACTTTTTCGCTGGGTCTGAGGTTGAGACAATATGCCAATAATTTGGTAAAATATCTGATACAAGAACGTGAAGGATTTGAGATGTAATAGGGCTCGGAGTTGTGATATCGAAATCCGCACTTGAGTTTCCAAGAAATCGGAGAGTCAATATCAAAGTTTCGTGATCTGGCTCATGCTTCAAAATTTCCAAGGCTCCCGCAGGCGTGGACGCGTTGAATGAGGGTTTGATAGAAGGGACTGGTGTTTTGGGAATTTCAACTAGTAGATCCTCTTTTTTGTGTTGAGATTTGTAAGTGGTACTTACCGGTGTGAGAAGGCCTTCCATGGCTACATCTAATTTGATGTGGACTGAGTGAGTGTGTTTCGCGAGCTTGAGCTTGAGATGAGGCAACGAGAAGAAAGCCAGAGCCAGAGCCAGAGCCAGAAGTGCACGTACAGTGCACGGACCTTAGATATGCACGACGATAAGGCGATAAGAACCACTTACCTGACCTGAACAAGCACGATATGATTTTCGACCGAACGACCCCTCCTACAATCGCTCTTTCCGCGTCTCCAACTTACACGCAGAACCCGCAGAACCCATTGAAATAGCATGTCGCAACCTGTAATGATATCTGGTACGATGGCGCCTCCGACTTCCAAGAAAGACAGATGGTAAGGCATTATTACCACATCACAAAGCTCGACGCGAAGCTTACCTCGAAATAGGGCCTACCTAAACAATGTCCGCAGAAATCCTGGACCGTTTGTCGGGGATGAGTTTACGGGGAGCGAGGAGTCGATAGCTCTTTCCGAAGGCGTGAAAGTGCTGTGAGTTCTTGCATTGTGCCATCTCCGCAACATATACTAACAATAGTTGTAGAGTCATGTTAGTTGCCTAAATCGAGAAGCAAAGCTATGCAGAATTCTAATCTAGCGACAGCGGAGCAGGAGGCCTTGGTTGCGAAATTTTAAAGGATCTGGCACTTTCGGGCTTCAAGCATATCGATGTGATTGACATGGGTAAGCCTCTGCTATTTCCCGAAGCCTGTTCAAGCTTCTAACAAACGACAGACACAATTGACGTTTCCAACCTGAATCGACAATTTCTATTTCGTGCGAGCGATGTGGGAAGCTCCAAGGCCGAAGTGGCAGCAAGATTTATCGAAAAGAGAGTCAAGGGGGTTACCATTACACCACACAACTGCAAGATTCAAGACAAGGATGATGATTTCTACATGCAATTCAACATTGTCGTTTGTGGACTGGACAGTATTGAGGCAAGGCGCTGGATCAACTCTACTTTGGTCAATCTGATTGATGACGAAAACCCGGACAGTCTCAAACCTTTGATTGACGGAGGCACCGAGGGTAAGAAGACTACCAAAAACCACTGCCCTTCTTCTAATACTGTAGACAGGATTCAAAGGCCAAACCCGAGTCGTTTTCCCTACTATAACCTCCTGCATCGAATGTCAACTTGACTTGCACGCCCCAAGAGCTGCCGTACCTCTCTGCACCCTCGCGACCATTCCCCGGCAGCCTGAACACTGCATAGAGTGGGCCCACATTATAGCTTGGGAGGAAGAAAAGCCTTTCCCGGCACTGGACAACGATGACCCTGAACACATCACTTGGCTATTTCAAAAAGCTCTTGCGAGAGCCAAAGACTTTAATATTTCCGGCGTCACCTACTCTCTCACACAGGGGGTGGTCAAAAATATCATTCCCGCCATTGCTTCAACAAATGCAATCATAGCAGCCAACTGCTGTAACGAGGCTTTCAAAATCGCTACGCAATGCAACCCAGGCCTTGGACCCGAGGAAAATTATTCCCAATATAGCGGCAATGATAGTATTTACACATTTACCTACAAGCATGAAAAGAAGGACGACTGCCCTGTCTGCGGAAACCTGGCTCGAGATCTCTCAGTCGACCCTAATTTAACTTTGGAAGAATTCATTGCTTCTCTTGCTGAGCGAGCAGAAGCGCAATTGAAGAAGCCCTCCATCCGAGCTGACACGACATTGTATATGCAAAGTCCCCCAAGCTTAGAGGAGCAGACCAGACCGAATCTGGTAAAGAAGATCGGGGAGCTGGTAGGGAATGGTGATGAGATTGGAGTGACAGATCCTTCTTTGGGTGCTGTTAACTTCAAGTACAGGCTCCGGTTCTCACGGGAATTCAGGAGCGCTGAAGTGGAGAAGCAGGAGGAAGATAAAGGGAGCGCTGAATAGGTGCGATTCCATTGATAGGGGTCGAATGTTGTACTCGTGGTTGATCTAGCAGAGCTCCCATATCTCGGAGAAGGAAAGGCGGGGTGGCACAGAACCGAAAAGTTCGGGCGATATTTATTTGCATTGCCAAAGGAAGCGTGCATAGTGAGCGATATCAAATTCATGAATGAAAGAACTATTACATCTGGTCCGTAGATACCTTGTGTGCTGAGCCCAAAAGTCTTACTTACCATCGCCTCCCCGACTCGGCCCAAAGCCTGCCTTCCAAGCTTCAGTAACCCAACGTCATCTCTCGAAGTGCAAAAGATATCTAAGTGCCAAAAGATACTAAAAGGTTTGTTGCAAATCGCACATTTCTTTATAAGGCCCAATTAGGCAACGCTAACAGATAAGCGAAAAATGCAAGGGTTTATGATGGAAGGGTTGCGTACAAATACATAGCCGAACACGTGAGAATAGGAGCTCTACACTAATTTCCAGTATATAAAAACTAGTGAAAATTTAAAGCAATATATTTAATATATATCTTTCCTAATATACTCAATCAATTATTTTTTCAAAAAATATATTAAATTTCATTATATTAATATTACGAATATTATTATTAATATTAAATTAACGTTAATAATAATAATAATAATAATAATAATAATAATAATAATAATAATAATAATAATAATAATAATAATAATAATAATAATAATAATAATA
>QYAP01000837.1:0-13757 GCA_003988905.1 Hymenotorrendiella dingleyae
AGGTAGGTTACCATACCTTTTTCAGATCAAAAAGGTAGGTATTTTAAGGTATGGTACCATGGTATTACCATGGTAGATCATACCTTTTGCCGAACTTTGAATCTTTTAATTAATCGCTTTATTAAAAGAAGTAATATAAAAATTAATATTATATTAATTAATTCGGTATTTCTATTTTATATATTAAATAAAATATTTAAAAAAAGAGAATTTTTTATATAAAAATAATTATATAAATATTTAAACGATAATACTTAAAAAAAAGAAAGGAATTTAAATTCTACGTTTATTAAAACCTTTTTTAATTCTATTAAATAACGTTAATTAATATAATCTAAGAAAATTAATTATATTTTCTTTATAAAATTAAAAAGAACAAATTAATTAAATAAATATAAAATTAAATAAAAGATAAAAATATTAAAAGTAATACTTTAATATATACTTAAAATATATTTACCTTTTTTTTTAGATAAAGATATTTTAATATATTAAGGTATTTTCATATAATTTATAAATAAGATTATTTATTATTTAAATATTTAATAAAATTATTTTATGAAAATTATTTATAAAATATTTTATGAATTTTTTATATATATAATATTTATATATATAATAGCTCCGCTAAACTTTATTAGGCTTCGCTAAACTATTAAGCGAATATTTAAAAAATATTAAAATATTATTTAAATAACCCTTTTTTTTTTTAAATAATTTATCTTTTTTATAAAAAAGTATTATTAAAATAATTTTTTATTTAACTTTAAATTATAAACGAAGCTTTAAAAACTTTAAATTGCCTTATAATATTATCTCGACCCTATAAGTATTATTTAAAAGATCGAAATAAGGTTATTTAATAAACACTGAGAAGTAAAGGCGATGGACGGCAAGGAAGGCCGGAAAACGGCGGCCGTGGCCGGCTTAAGGGCCAGCGGAGGGTATCGGAGTGAATCGTGATTACTAAGCACTGTATCCGTTCCCAACACCCCCTGATTGGTGCCCAGTCAAACCGAGGCATTGGTGCGGACGAGATCGGACAAGAGAGCTCTGAGCGTCATTCAAAGCACATGCGAGCTCTTGTTCCTCTTGTTTACTTTGGCCATGCGGAGAAAACTCTTTGATGTCGAACTAAGGGTAAGTCTGTACACGGAACTTTGAATGCTTAGAACACGCATAAAAATATTTTCAACAGGAACAATTTCCATATTCTAGATCGATGTGATCGATGTCCCAATGAGGTATGCTTTGAGATCAAAAACTTATCTAAGTGGCTAAGAGCGGCATGGGCTCCGAGCTTCATTCTTGGACGTCTTCTCCTCTTCTGGTCAGCACTTCCCCACATTCACAAGCCGTTCTCTTCAGCTCTTCCCCTCCACCCGGATGGCGCTGCTCTTACCATGGCTCTGGCCACTCCCACTACCGAACAACCCCCCTACTATACTCTACCGGGCCGTGTCCACCCCGCCAACGACTGTGCTCCCTGACTCCCTGACGTCCTTTATACATAAAGACCTCCCTCGCCCATGCGCTACATTCCACAACACCATCAGACCAATACCTGACCTCCCAAAGCAGTAACAAAGAACATCAAAATGGCAGACCGACAGGATTCTCGACAAATTGAGTCTATCCTCCAGGGCGTCAACATCTGCGGCCCCATCAATGCTGCTCAGCAGAAGATTTTGAGTCGTGATGCTCTCGCTTTCCTCGCCCTCCTCCACCGATCCTTCAATGGCACCCGGAAGGAGCTTCTACAGCGCCGTGAGATCAGACAGAAGGAGCTTGACAGAGGTTCCCTGCCAGATTTCTTGCCAGAGACTAGACATATCAGAGAGAACGATGCGTGGAAGGGAGCGAGACCAGCACCTGGCTTGATTGATCGCAGAGTTGAGATCACAGGCCCAACGGACCGCAAAATGATTGTCAATGCCTTGAACGCGGATGTATGGACGTATATGGCCGATTTGGAAGGTTCGTAGGGTTGTATGTTTTGTTAGAAGAAACCTGCTAACATTTCTGGCACAGACTCGAGCGCTCCTACTTGGGAAAACATGATCAATGGACAAGTTAACCTCTACGATGCCGTGCGAAGACAGGTTGATTTCAAGTTGGGAGGAAAGGAGTACAAGCTTCGCCAGGACCGAACCCTGCCAACACTTATCGTTCGACCTCGAGGCTGGCATTTGGACGAGAAGCACATTACAGTTGACGGGGAGCCAATCTCGGGCAGTCTCTTCGATTTCGGTTTATACTTTTATCACAATGCCAAGGAGCTCATTACATCCGGCTTTGGACCATACTTTTACTTGCCAAAGATGGAGTCGCATCTTGAGGCTCGTCTGTGGAATGATGTCTTCAATTTGGCACAGGATTACATCAACATCCCAAGAGGAACGATTCGAGGGACTGTTTTGATCGAGACCATTCTGGCTGCTTTCGAGATGGATGAAATTATTTACGAACTCCGAGACCACAGTTCTGGCTTGAACTGTGGACGCTGGGATTACATTTTCAGTGTGATCAAGAAATTCCGTCAAAATCCGAACTTCATTCTCCCAGACCGCTCTGCAGTCACCATGACCGTCCCTTTCATGGACGCTTATGTGAAGTTGCTTATCCAGACATGCCACAAACGTCAAGTTCATGCCATGGGTGGAATGGCAGCTCAAATTCCGATCAAGGATGATAAGGCTGCAAACGACAAAGCCATGGAGGGTGTTTACGCTGATAAGCTCCGTGAGGCGAAGGCTGGCCACGATGGCACTTGGGTCGCTCATCCTGCCTTGGCTTCTATTGCCTCGGAAGTTTTCAACAAGCACATGCCAACACCAAATCAAATGTTTGTGCGACGTGAGGAGGTCAAGATTGGGCAAAATGATCTTTTGAACATGAACGTTCCAGGCACGGTCACCGAGGCGGGTATCCGTAAGAACCTTAACATCGGTCTTGGCTACATGGAAGGTTGGCTTCGGGGAGTTGGCTGTGTTCCAATCAATTATTTGATGGAGGATGCTGCTACCGCTGAAGTCAGCCGAAGCCAGCTGTGGCAGTGGGTCCGACATGGCGTTTCTACGGCCGAGGGCCAAAAGGTGGACAAGGCTTATGCTCTCAGACTTTTGAGGGAACAGGCCGAGTCTCTGTCTGCGCAGGGCGCAAGAGGAAACAAGTATCAACTTGCTGCTCAGTACTTCTCTAGTCAGGTTACCGGAGAGGATTACGCTGACTTCTTGACCACGTAAGTTTCTATTCGCACCTGAATGATCACTTTTCAAGGCTAACGTGACTCTAGACTTTTGTATAATGAGATTACGAATGTGGGAAGCGCTTCCCCAGCATCCAAATTGTGATTTGGGAACCTGTATTTTTGGCATCAAAGTTGGTTTGACGCTTGTATGAACAAATTATATGAAATTGAATTATTGAATTGACGCGCTCAATATTTGTGGATTAATCTGTGACGCCTTCCTCAACATCTTCTGTATTAATTGTGGAAGGTTTTCAATTTCCGTTTTTCTTTGTGACAACCCTTGAGGCGTATCAACGAGTTTCAATCCTCTTCACTTGCCCAGTACAGCTCCCAACATCCATTCGGCAATCCCAAATCTCAATTTACAAGATCCCTATGCGATACAGTAGCTCATGATATGACTTCCAAACACTTTGCAGGAATCGAAGGCACTACCAGAAAGGAGCATCACCTCAATAATGCCCCGTTTCGCGACCAAATTTCCAAAAGAGAGAAATCACAGGGTAACCGTGTGCGAATAACAATCGCAGGGTAACCTAGATGTTGAGAGTATCCATCACAGGGTAAGTTAGGGAGAATAGTTCTATATTAGAATCAAGATTTATCGTAAGAAAACTAAAACGTAGCTTTAACTCTTAAGTTACCTAATAAGTATATCACATCTATAACTCTTCCCTTGAACTTCTATCAAACTATCTCGGATCCTTATCCCCAGCTTCATTATTCGCACGAACTTACCCGGGGATTAGAGTTTCCGGTAATTCCTGCACAACTAGGTTACCCGGTTTTTCCCCCCCCTTTCCCGGATTTCGAACTTGAGAAAGAGGAAGGGGGAAAGGTGGAAAGAGGGGAAAGAAAAGGAAGGAGAGGAGAGGAGAGAAAACCATCAAAGATCCCCAGGACCCCATCCCTGATATTTATTTGCACGAGTTTACCCGGAGAATAAATTTCCTACACAACTAGGTTACCCGGTTTTGGACCCTCCCCTTCCTCGGATTTCGAATTTGAACTTACGAAATCGAGAAATAAGAAAATGGGGAAAGGGGGAAAAGAAAAGGAGAGGAGAGGAGAGAAAACCATCCCCGATCTTTATTTGCGCGAGCTTACTCGGAGAATAAATGTCTTATACAACTAGGTTACCCGGTTTTGGACCCTCCCCTCCCCCGGATTTCGAACTTGGGGAAATTTCGGAGAGAAGAAGGGGGAAAGGAAAGGAAAAGAGAAAAGAGGAAAAATCTATCCCTAATCTTTATTCGTGTGAGTTTACTCAGAGAATAAATTTCCTACACAACTAGGTTACCCGGTTTTGGACCCCTCTCCCCCGGATTTCGAATTTGAACTTGCGAAATCGAGAAATAGGAAAAAGGGGAAAATAAAAGGAGGGGAGAGGGGGGGGGGGRAGGKGGGAGAAAAGGAAAGAAGAAAAGGAAGGATGAAAAGGGGTGGAATGAAAAGGGGGGGGGTTAATGGAAAACCTCCACAACTAGGTTACCCGGTTTCAGGCCCTCCCCTCCCCCGGATTTCGAACTGGGGAAATTTCGAAGAGAGAGAAAGGAGAGGGGAGGAGAGAAGGTAGTGGTAGTGGTAGAGCTTAAGAGAGAGTAATTTTAGCGATGCGAATCTAATAAAGTAGAGCTCAATTAATGGCTCGCTTGGAGGATGTCTGACTCGCGACTCTCAATAGAATAGAATAGAATCTCAAGAACCAGTAATCATTAGAATTATATACCGTACAAGCTACTATACTAGCAATACTATATATCCCCTCACTCCCCACAACACCTCAACGCCATGCTCACAGATAGAATCCACCATTACCTCTCTCTAAACTTATCAACTCCTACGCATATCCAAAGGCCTCTGCATGTACATAAATCCCCTGGGCCCCCGTCCCCTTATGAACCGCGCGATCATCACTAACCGCCACAGCGGCATTCCTCGTCGTCTGCACCAAACCGGGCGGTCCACAAACCACCACCGCCATCTCCCCCAGCGCCAACTCGGCCGTCTTCCTTATGATCTTGCGAACATTCGGACGGCCTCCGAGAAGCGGAATGCGGGGGTCAATGATCGCATTGCTTTTCTCGGAATCCTGGGATTCGGATGAGGTGGATTCTCGCTGTTGAGAAGACGATGGGATATCGCCGCAGTTGCATGGGGCGGTGATGGCATCTTCATCGACGACCTGTGAGCAACAACATTTTTCTGTGTTTGGGGATGTGGAGACTCGGGAGATCTCAGTGGCGGTGGTAGCGTATTTTTTCTTCTCTTCCATGGGATCTTCACTGGGGCTGTCTCCCTCGGAAGACCGCGTCATCAGCGCACCAGACGCCAACTTTCCTTCATCCATAGATGACCTTCCGCTGGTCAATGCATCGTCGCAAGTTACATATATGCTGATGTCAATCGCAATGTCATGCCCTTCGTTTCTCAACTCCTCAACTTCTCTCACGACAGCACCAAGTTGCGAGGCAAACCAGACAACGGACGACTTCCTCTTCACCACCCATACGAAGCGAATATGGCGAGTCACTGCTCCATCCGGTAATAGCAAACCTAATGGTCTAGAGCATCGAGCTCCTGCCCATTGCTGAACGATATCTCGCATTAATGGAACTGTAAAGGTGGCTCCAGTCGAACCTGCCACAAACACTAAACTGTCAAACTGTCTGAGTGAACGGATTTCAGAGTATGGTCCATCAATCATAACACTTCGTCCCTTTTGAGGCGCGGACGACGGGAGAGTTGGCCAAACTTTCTCGGCATATCTGAAGAATCTTCGCGTAGCTCCTTTCTTAGCTCTGACCACAAATTCCATTTTCCCATCTTCGGGCAGGCTTGCGATTGTAAATGGATGGGACGATAGAGGTGCAAGAACGTGACACGCCAGATAAACATGCTGTCCAGCGTGCCATGTGATTGGAGGATTGGCAATCGTGATTCGCGTGTGTGTCCCATCGAGAGGCTCAAACGTCGCCTTACAAGCCAGGAGGCCAGTGCTGTTTTTATGCCATACGGCGACATTGAGATATATAACATAGGCAGCACGCACCAGACGATCGAAAAGCCAAAAACCAAGTGGCAACCAGACCCATATCCTGTTCTCATCTGGAACGTGGAAGTAGATGGCAACGAAGAGTCCGAGCCATGAGACGATATGCTGGACCAGGAAGATTTCGTATGAAAGTCCTCGAATTGGTGCAATGGAAGACAAAACAATCCATGCTAGGATGCTTCCACATGCGATACCCCGCTGAGTGAGGCTGTCGGTTTTGATCTTGATCATGATGTAATCATATCTTGCCCATTCCGTGAACCAATAGCCCATGTGAATGAGAACGGTGAAGAGTAAACATCTTGCCGTCCATCGATGAAGCCAGTTCAGACGCTCGTATCCCATACCGGTCAGGTAACCGATGATGTTTCGTTTCCCAGCAAGGAGAACAATGAGAGGCATCTGGCACACGGCGATAAACCCAGCTCGGTATCCAATATCTTCAAACTGTAGAAAGTCCTTGGTATCCAGCTTGTAAAAGCAACACACCACAATCAAAACCACATATGCCACCAAAATCGTTACGGGCCCAACTGGAGGTAGGTAGAAGTGCGTGCTTTTGAATGACAGCGGCACGGAATAATTGCTGTATTCTCGAATGATTGCCGAGAGAGTGGCATGCCATCGGAAGAAGAAGAATTTTGGCATCGCAGGATTAGGCAAGTTCCTCGATGAAATCCTCTGATAGCATAAAACTTGGTTGATGACATTTGCCATGGTCGCAACAGCGATCGTAGTACCAACAAAAGCCCAGAATATCTTTTGCATATAGAACAGGCTAGGCACTCCAGCCCCCATTTCCATATCTCCTCCTGACATATCCATATCCATTTTGAAGGTTGTGGTTGAATTTTTTAATACTGGTATTGCAGTCCAATGTAGCAGAGACTCCTTCAGTAACCGAGGGTGAGTACCGACGTGTCGAAGCGCATTCGAAGGTCGTCCCGCCTTTGTTCAAAAGAGGCTGCTCGTAAACATGGCAATACGGTCGGAATGGCGAAGAGGTGACTTCTTCTCTGGAAAGCCAGTGAAGTCTCAACTGGTAAATAGAGGGTAACGATAGAGGCTGAAGATGGATATTGAAAGACGGATAGAGTTCGACCAGAAATTGCCTACATTCGAGGAGGGATGGATGGAGCTAGAGTAAGGTGCGCCAGGGTCTTGGGAGAGCAAGTATTATCGCAACTAAGAACTTACGCCGAACTTTGATAGGCACGGCTACGCCAGGCTCAGTCACCACGGGGGTTTTCTGCAACTGGCGGCTGCAAGAAAATAAGACGCAAACCTGCGCACCTTCCCGCAGACTGGCCTCTAGCCACATAGGTAGGCAAGTGAGACCTGAGGAGCGAAGTCCGCGATGCTGCAATGCAGTTCTTCCTGTTGCGGAGAGAATCCGAGAGATCTTCCAATAGACAACTTGGTGTGATGACCAACAGTGGACCCTGCTGTACACCGTTCATAACACTATCGTTAATCGCCTCTCGATGAATTCCATGGTAGAAGGATGAGAAGAGAAGGTGTTGCCCGCGGGAGCGTTGAACAAGCGGGAGGGGAGCAAACGTGGCATTGTGGATGCCCACCCTGGTATGGCTTTAGCGAGTCTTGGCCGCGCTGCTTTATCGCCCTGTGAATATGGGGGAGTGGGACAAACGACAAACGTGCTCAGACTTGTAGGAGAACATCTCTACCTACCTAGGTAGGTATCTTCGATTGCCTTTCTCGCTCAAACAAACTCGCTAGTCAGGCGACAGTCGAGATTCCATACGCGCCGTCAGGAGGCAAACATTCACTCATACTTTTACACATGCGTCATGGGAAATGTTCTAAACAAGCTCTGACATCGCTCGCACTTTAAAAACACGCAGCCTTGGCATATCCAACCCAGGGGAATGCAGGTCCGATATGTTGTGCTGTTGCTTTTTCCGTGGAGTACTAGTTACAGCATGATTCGGAGAAAAGTATGGGCAACTTGGGACGAGATCTGCAAGCCAAGTTCAAGGCGTAGACTTACCAAGTTCTCGGGATGCTAGTTTGCAGGTGTGTTTAAGCGTATCCCGTGGGTGCGGCTTGGAGGAGACAAGTATATCTTCATTTTACCGGGTCGTTGGAACCAGTCCAGCATGTGGCGTCATGGTCCTGGGAGACCTGCCAAAGTTATCTTTTTTCCATTGTTTGAAATTTCCGCGCTTGCTGTCACATTGAAAACTCTGATTTGGCAAACGAAAGATCGATTGAAACATCTACTACTCCGCAGCCTCACCCGAATGTTGAAAGTTTTCTGCTCTCGCGAAGAAGTCTGAGTGAGGACGAGTGAGTGACTTCTACTACCACGTGACTTTACACGCCAAGGGCAGCGGCCGGCCCGTGTCAAATGTTTAAAATGCTCAAATCCTCTCAGACCCTCTCCCAATGCACCAGAACGGAAGCATTTGTGGGTCGGCGTTGTTGCGACCATGGTCCACCCTTCCTTGCCCTCCTCCTTCTTAGGAGCTAATTCAGCACAAGCTACTCAAGTACACCCGCGGAACCTTGTCAAGTCCCCGCAGCTACTCGGTAGCATCCTCTTGCCAAGTTCTTTTGCGATTTCGCCTCCGTTCCCAAACACAGACGTCTCAATCGAAGCATTTCCAGACCTTGCGATCTTCACTCAGATTCATGCAGCGTTTTCCATCTTAATAAGTACTACTTGCTGCACTTACTTTGTTTGACCACAACAAGCGCCTTACAAGTTCAACATCCTCTAATACCAGCCGCAGTAGCCAATTTTCATATTCCATTTCACCAAGATTTTGAGCTGGGCTCGAAACATTCAACTTTTTCTCAGTATACCAACTTGAACAACCTCAAAAACAAATATGGATATGGACATGCCTGGAATGGATATGGATATGCCTATGGCTGGAAGTTCTACGCCTATGCCTGAGAGTGCTATGCCAAAAGATATGCCTACGCCTGAAGCGGCGCATGGAGGGGATATGGATATGCCTGGAATGACCGCCGCAATGACTGCTGCCGCTACCGCCGTTGGAATCAACGCTGCCGCTACCGCCGCCTCTTCTATGTCTATGTCTATGTCTATGGCGATGTCTACCGCTGCCTCGACAATGTCTAGCATGGCTGGTATGGATATGCCTAAGCCAGCGTTTACCGCCGCCGCCGCCGCTGTTGCTACTGCTGCTGCTGATATGTCTGGCATGGACATGTCTGGTATGGCTGGAATGACATCTACTGCCTCTGCCTCCTCTTCGATGTCTAGCATGGCTGGTATGTCTGGCATGGCCTCCTCTACCATGTCTGGGATGATGATGGCCTCCGATATGGCCATGGTCTTTTTCCAATCGACAACCACCCCTTTGTACTCATCTTCGTGGGTACCGAGAACCGCGGGACAGTACGCTGGAACATGCATTTTCCTCATCATTTTGGCAGCTATATTCCGAGGACTTTTGGCCGTCAAGGCGTGGAAGGAGGCTGCATGGATGGATGCTGAGTTCAACCGACGATTTGTCACCGTCGCTGACGGGGGAATTAAGGCCGAACGTACCTCAATGGACGACAAGCAAATGGTATTATCGAGAAATGGTGACGAAGAAGTGATGGTGGTCAAGAAATCCGGCTTGCACGCTCGACCATGGAGGATCAGTGTTGACCCAGTTCGCGCTTTCATGGATACTATTATCGCTGCCGTTGGATACTTTATGTAAGTTCTCCGTTTTGACGGCAAAAGTTGGCACAAACTGATGGACTCTTTCTAGGATGTTGGCTATTATGACTATGAACATTGGTTATTTCTTTTCGATCTTGGCAGGTACTTTCTTGGGCAGTCTTGCACTTGGACGATTCGTCAGCTCCGGCGGTCACTAAATAATTTAACGGATAATGAGCAACGATAATGATGTTGGGGATTTCGGCCTAGGACGAGCATTGTTGCTGGGCACTTGCCGATGGGTTCGATGAATTATTAATTCCAGCGTAGACTATTTTTTCCCTCATTTTCTTTTTCTTCGAACTGCAATGTTTGCATTCATTGTGCGTTCGAGATGTAAATATTGGCTCCTTTTATTCTAATCTGCAACTCGGTGTTGCGCATTCGAAATGCAAATATTTGCTTTCTTTTATTAATCTACAACTCGGTGTTGCGCATACGGTGAAAGCTCCAGTCAGCAGAAGATAGTTGCCGGTCACTTGCAAGTTTTGGCGCACACCGGTCAGACTGCACAAAAAACAATTACTTGTCCAAGTATCTAAGACGATATTTTTGAGACATTGCTATGAAGATGAAAATCTCGAAGACTTCTGTGTCTTAAACTCCCTACGTCCCTCAAGTAGGCACCGTCCCAGATTCTCCGGGAAACGACCATCCCGGTCATTGGCACCCCGATAACCTTTCACCAAGTATCACCCTCACGAAAACTCTCTGCCCAATAAAGTAAAAAGAAATGACGAAAGCCGATCCTGGAAAATACTTCAGCATTGAAAACTGGCCGCAAACAAATTCGCGACTGCTGATATCTGATATTGAAAATTTCTACTACCCGCAGATATTGGCTATGGAAGATGCATTTCCCCATGGCCATTTTTTCCATTTCGTAGGTCCCCGGGAAGGGCGCACCGACTCTTACCCCGGCACTCCAAAAGTAGTGGCGTGCTAAGCAGGGGGCAACCCCACTTCGCTTGCCCTGCCGAGAGAAACTCCCTCAAATGCCCTCTCACCAACTCTTGGCGCTCACCGCATGTCAATGGTTCCGTGGGCGGTAAAGCCGCTTGGGAAGCACAACACGACATGTTGGTGGTGACATCGCATGTGTACATTCCCATCCGCATCATATCCGGATATCGCAGGCGAGTTCGATGCTGTGACTCCAAAGTTGTCGTACTGCTGTGCCAGTGTAACGGTTTCAAGAAGGTTTGTCTGGGTCTCTCGCTTCTCTTTGACTCTCTATCTAGGTTCGATATCCAACGGCTCGTTGCCAGCTCATCGTGGCGTGGTGAAAGTCCGTTGACGGTAGTGGTGTTCTCCCGGTATCGTCGGCAAACTACCTCTTTGAGGATGGTTGTGAGCAAGTATCGCGAACGAGGACAATGGAGCGGCTTTCCTTATCGAGTCGGACATGCAGCCCACGAACCAACGAGCAAGACATGAAGTCCACCTTGAAACGGGAGCCAACTTGCTCAGTGATGGGGGTGATATTCGATGGGGAATATGAGTTTGAAGAGATTTGGGATTTGGAGACGGCTGGAATATGGTCCTTTACTTATGGTTATTGAAACAGGACGCTGCTTCATGAGGCCAGTTCTTGGCCCAGCTCACTTCTCCATACCAATTCTTCTCAAAGCTTCTCACCCTCCCTCCAACCCCACCCCCTCTTTTTGGTCTCTTGGCTTGGTCTCTTGGCTTGCTTACATCTCGAACCTGCACACGGAATCAAGGAGTGTGGGTTATTGGGATGTGCTTGTTTGTGGAGCACAGACAGACTGCTCCTTCCCCCGCAGTGCAGGGGCGTTCGGTGAGCACGTTTCCCCAACCACCTATAGCTTGCCATAGCTCTTATCGGTTCAGCTCTAGGACTATCTAGGTAGCTCTCCTGCAAGTCATTAAGTGATCAAGGAAATACGGCGGTGATTAGACCTGTGAATTCCAGGCCTAGCAGCGGAGATCCTTGAGCTCGATTTGAGCAAGTTGCGCATGTTGAGCTCTTTATAAAGACAAACTTCCCCTTTCACCAATCCATTTCTTCATACCACATTGCCACGCTGCTGCCATACTAAGCTTCCATCCATCTCACCTGTTCTCCATCTTACACGACTCAATTGATCTCCACAAACAATATCTCGACCTCTACAGTACCTCCCAAGATGAAGAACACCATCAGTGCCCTGGCTGCATTAGTGTCCGTCACATCCGCACATTTTACACTCGACTTCCCAATTGTTCGTGACTTTGACGAGGACCTTCTTGGGCAATTTCCTTGCGGTTCTTTCAATACTCCCTCAAGCAACCGCACAGCATGGCCACTAACGGGTGGATCAATTGCTCTCACAATGGGGTACGAACACTTCCAATGGCCTCCATTCACTTCAATTTTTCCAAACCAAACCACTAACCACCACCTAGCCACGTCCAAGCAGAAATCGAAGTCACAATCGCATTCGGCAATGATCCAGGCTCAGCCTTCAACACCATAATCCAACCGCCAGTCTCCGAACAAGGCCTAGGCTCCTTCTGCTTCCAATCCATCACCATTCCCTCCTCCCTCAATGTCACCGACGGCATGAACGCCACCCTCCAAGTCATCACCAACGGCGATCCTGACGGGGGACTCTACAACTGCGCAGACATTACCTTCTCTTCCGATGCCGCGGGTCCAGCTGCCGGGGTCTGCACAAATGGAACGGGTGTTCAGGCTACTATTGCTGCTTCGTCTACGCAGCCCAACGAGACTACAACTGGGACCAGTACGAGTTCGAGTGCCGGTGCTAGTGCGACGAAGAAGAGTGCTGCTGGTATGCTGGGTGCGAGTTTGGGGGGTTTGGCGTTGGCTGGTGTTGCGGCGCTTGCTATTGTTTTGTAGGGAGGGAGTGTATATATGTAATGGTGGTGTAGATAAGTGGGTATTTTGGCTTGGTTGATCTGCACTTCTGCAGCAAAAATAATAATGATATCCCTTTCTGCCAGCATTTCCTTGCTTGGTTTACTCTATTCCTATTTCCATCTTCCTGCACTTGTCAATTTCTTCGAGCTCTCAAAAGGATTGGAAAAACGATCAATCCTTCATTCCATTCCCAACCGCAACTTATTCAAGGAGCAATTTCTGTCGATAGGCAACAGTTCAACTTATTCTACTTACTCATCTTCCCCCTTTCCTTTCCTTCCATTCAATCCTCCATTCCTAACCAGTACCCATCCCATCATCTCAACTCTCTCGCTTACCCCTTCCTTCTGCCCCACGTCTCTCCCTTTACCTTCTCCAGCATCAAGTTGGTTTCTACCAACTATCTCAATATAACAACTGCATTAATTATCTACCGCGTTGGGAATTGCAGACGCATGAGGGTATGGAGCGTAATACCATCGATTAAATACTAGGGAAACTTGCGATGTTTGATTTTGATAGTCAGGGGCAAGAGACCTTTGGCGCGAGGAATTATCAACTTCTTTCCCGAAATTAGCCGCGTTCGTTTTGTATAGGTAATTTTAATTCGCGAAAAGTATGAGGATTTGGATTTGCTTTTACTTTTACAGCTTTACACTTTGGTTACGGTTTACTTGGATCTCGCTTCTTGGTTGATCCTTGCGTTAAGAGACGCTCGGGCTGTAGGATAGGGGGGGGGGGTTAATGTTGTTACGAGGTGGAATAGTTGGGGGGTGGTTTTTTGGAAAGTTGGAAGTTTGGTTGGGATGGAAGAATGAAAGAGGAAGAGTGTGTAGTTTTAGGGGGGTTGGGGGAA
>QYAP01000838.1:0-13716 GCA_003988905.1 Hymenotorrendiella dingleyae
ATGTGTTGTGGTTGTTTAATTGTGTTCCAAAGTGATGGGTGGTGGGGAAGTGCGCCGCTCGGTGATATGCGCCGCTCGGTGATAAACCACGTTATATAAATATATCTAATCTAAGTTCTAAGCCTTAAATTCAATATATAAAGGAAATTTCATAGCTTTAAGGCTTATAATAAAATAGGAAACACAAATTAACCCTTCCTCGAAAAATGTTATAAAAGTAAGAATAAGACGCGGCAAAATTAAGGGGTAATCGCAGGGTAAGCTCGTGGGAATAGCGAGCGTAGAGAAGAAACTCTGATCGTATATCGGTAAATTCTTGAAGCAATACAAGAGAAGAAGAGAAGCGAGAATGCTTCTTTCTACTAAATTATCTTACGGCCACCGAGTAATTATCGCTAAGTCTTATTCTCAACGACTTACCCTGTGAGAAATCGCTTATACAATTGGGTTACCCTGTTATGCCGGAAAAAGAATTCGGCGAAAATGGAAAGGGGATGAAGGGGGGAGACGGGAGAAAGGGAGTGGTTAGGGGGGAGCTACAAGGGAAAAGGAGAAGGGAGAGGGTGATAGGTAGAAATGGTTAGAGATCAAAGGCTGATATAACTTGAAAGTGAAAAGCCAAAAGATTAACCGTACTATAATTACCTATCTTGGTAACATTGAGCGATACGTAAATGCTTGCGAGTGTAAATCTAATGTTATTTATGTCCTTGGCAGTGAAATTCACGCATATTTGACTGTAGAATCTTGATGTGGGGATCTGGGAATGAATGGAATGGATAGACGAAGAAGATAATTGGGAGGATAGTTGAGGTAGAGGATGGGTATTTCATAGTGGCGTAAGAGGGTTGTGGTTAGGTTATAGGTGGAGGAAGAGACGTCTGAGAGGGCCCGAGGGGGGTAGGAGGGAAATTAGTGGGTAAAGCTGAAAGAGGAAGAGGGGTCTGAGGAGTCTATAAAAAGGGAGAGAGAAATAGAGTGTTGAATCTATTATAGTTTGAGATTAGGCTCAGGGAACAAACGGCTTTGTTCAGCGGATCAGGAATGAAAAGGAAATTAGAGATAGCAAATTATACTTAGCTGAAAGGGGCGAAAGAGCAAGAACCGAGTGCGCGGGGGGGGCTTGTTTGGGTAAAATTTTCTTCTTCTCATATTGTACAAAAAAAGACTTAAAATTTCCCAATATTCTGCTGTGTCGAGTTCCACATCAATCTATTCTCCGAAGACGAGGAATATCCCAGACAGTCCAGTATCAATCTCCACTGCGATAATCTAGCAAATGGAATGCAACTGTAAAGTATTAAACGTAGCAATTGCTGTTAAACTCACCTCGCAGCTATGCGATTGACCTGCGAGTTCCAAGCTAGCGCTGCCTCCATACTCTCAATTGGAAACATCCAACCGTCTCCTTTGGCTCTGCATGTGGACTATATGTGACGCCAAAACAGGGTTTGGCTCCTCGCTGAGAATTGTCGCAACTGCGTCCTGCACGTTAATAGTAAGGCACTTTCCATGATCGATGGTGGGTCCATAAGTCTGATAATCCGTTGGCAGGTAGTGGATTTCGAGCACCGATATCTTTTTGGCCATATCTTCGACGCTTATTTGGCTATTCGGGATGCTCACGGGCCATAATTCAGCGTCCATCATGCTCAAGACGAGCGAACCGTAGATGACAGAATCACATTCCTTTTTGCCATGCTTGCATTTCGGTGCGGCGGTACTGGAAGCTCCAATTGGAGTTTTGCGATTGCTGCTTAGTCGGCGTGCCTGGGTGATTGGAATATCAAGTAACGTCTGAATCTTTTTTCGGCGACACTCAAGGATACTTTCTGCAGCGAGGTCAATACGAGTTTGCATGATGTGATCAAGGATGGAACCTACCGATGAGAAGGGGTGGCATTGGCTCATTAAAGACCTGGTGGACCGCAAAGAGACCGGCAGGTTTTCCTTGGCTATTGATCGAAAGCGTCTTCACAAGTTTTGCTGCCAGTTTCTTAAAAATCTCCTCTCGACCAAAGACCCAAGCAATGAATAGCCATCCTTCATACCCCGGCAGCTGAGAGGCAGCTTCCGCATCGGCGAACCAACTTGACATCCAAGGCTGCACAAGCTCGATACAATCGTATTCATCGCACAAGACCGCTACATGAAGCAAATTCTTGTAAGCAAGTTTCGCAGGAATTCTGGTAAACTGAACGTGTGCAATACGTAAAAGAATCAAAAGAGCATCGCTGTTGTCTTCTTGAAAATCGAGCTGAGGAACGCCTGTAGGTTTGCTGGGCTCAGTTTTCAATCCATGGTTGCCGGCATCTGTGGGGGCAGAAACCTCGGAATCAACCTCGGATTTAGCTTCGGTGCTAAATAGGCTTGCCTCAGGTGTGGCTATTTGCTCAATGTCATCATCGGAATTGCTAGAACCGGTACTTGTTGGTCGAACGGAGTCTTCAGCAGGGACGGTAGGCTCGTCGTCAGGCACCGCCGCAGATGCTATGTGTCCAAACGGCGGATGAACGAATTTGTCCCAGATCTTACTTGCAAGACACATAGAGGCGGAACAAACATTTCCGACAACGCGCTGGCCCTTGTGTTTGACGACTATTTGAAGATCGCCATTCGGAAAACTGAAGAGAGGCGTGTAGTCGGCCGGGGGTTGGGGTGTCGCAGGCGGACCAGCTCGACCAAAAATATTTCCAGAAGGAGCTGTTGCAGGCACGGTGCTTCCAAACAAACGACCAGTTCCCGGAAAAGAAGCCGATGCAGGCACCGCTCTAAACAAACCAGCCGTTGCACGCGTAGAGCCTTGGCCTCCAGCTGTAGAAGATGTCGTTGCAGGCATGGAACCAAACAGACCCGCTGGAGCAGGTGTTGAACCCAAGCTTCCAAACATACTCCCAGTTCCTCCAGAAGAAGCCGGCGCCGCTGCAGACGTCGAACCAAACGCACCAGTTGTTGAACTCGAGCCTCCAAACATAGTCCCAGTTCTTCCAGAAGAAGCCGATGCAGACGTCGAACCAAACGCACCAGTTGTTGAACTCGAGCCTCCAAAGATATTACCAGTTCCTCCAGAAGAAGCCGCTGCAGACGTCGAACCAAACGCACCAGGTCCAGTTGTTGAACCCAAGCCTCCAAACATGGTGGTATTCCCAGTTCCTCCAAAAGAAGCAGCTGCAGGCCTTTGGGGACTACTCGGAGGAGCTCCAAACGAGAATCCGGAGCCGCTCATGATGGAAAAACCGGTAAACACGAAATTAGACGTGATCGAAATGGCGACGCGTCACAGCACGGTACCACGTGATCGCGACAGGGGGCGGGATGTTTTCCGAAATGAATTCTCCAGCCGAAAGAAAGTTGCGCTCGGATCGGGATATCAGAATCCAGGTCTTAGAATGGTATGCTCGATGTTTGGATGGTATCGATGGCATTCCCTTCGTTGATGTCGTCGTGTAGAGGAAGAGGGAGAGAGGAAAGGAGCGATCCAACAGACATGGTACGTGCGGGCATCCTTGTAGAAGCCGAGATTCACCACTCAGCGCCACGTGCCACTCAACGCCAATCAACATAGAAATAAAGCCATTTAAAATCAACCCATTAACATTTCTATATAAGTACAACTGCAATTGGAAGTTGTAATTTCAAGCATTTTATAGAGTCAATTTGGGGCCTAAATAGTTGGTAGTTAATACAGATTCTATTGTTCCGGCGTTGAGCGGCACGTAGCGCTGAGTGGTGAACTCTTCCTTTCGAGGAGAGAAATTCCGGGCGGATTTGTGGTACGTGCACGAACACCACTTCCTACTTAGAAGTCTAGATAATTAAATCCCCTTTCATTAGAATCTTCTAAAAGTGGGTTGTAAGTCAATTTGCTCATTAAATCAGCCAGTCATCAGATTATAGAGATTTTGATTAAGGTTTATGAAAGTTTTATTATTAAGGAAAAGCAGGTCTCTTATACCACAAATCGGCCCCGAATTTCTCACCCGTAGTTCTATGGGTCTAAAGCTAAGCGCCGGAGTTAGCCCGCGGCTGTGCAATAAGTAGCTTTGGTATGTTTGAACTGAGATTGCTTAAATGCCTGCCTAGGTGTAATTTCAAAGTCCTTTCTAGCATATATCCTCATAGCATAGTGGGAGATAGCTTCCCAATTCATGTCTAGGTAGCCATCATTTTGACACCCATACTTCAAAATTAGCATTCATCACCAAGCCAACACCAAGCAGTTGTAAAATTTGCCATTTTTCATTTACAGTTCGTATCAGGTCTAGCTAGGCCATAAACTTGCATCATCTCCTTTTTATCATCATCAAGCTATGTTCACCCTTCTATCATAGAAAGGGCGGCGTCTCGGCCGAATCTTCATCATCGTAATATGCAAGTTCCAAACATCAAAGCAAATGAAAGTACCTCCAACAAATAGTTTTTCCGATCAGAATCCCCCCCGACCAGGCGCACCAAGCAACCTAGCCAGCAGAGTGCCGAATGAAGAAGAGAAAATGTATCTCTACAACATGAATCATTTCCATGAGTAGTGTCAAAATATATCCTCAACGATCAAGATCGGATTATATCACTTGCTAGCAAGTCCGCGTTTCTCGACATGTGCATTTTGGCGGCACAACCCAGTTTTACACGAGTTGTCGAACCATCCCATGTGTATATCATCCATCCACCATACCTTTGGTACGCCTCCAACACGAAGGTTGAACTGGACTGCCGTCAAGTTCGTGAATGATTTGCTGAGGGTCATTTCTGAAAGTGAGCAATTGACAAGAGCAGGACAGGCAGGTACAGGGATGATTTCATGTGCTACTTGAACGTTTTGTTGTGTGAGATGATCGTAGCGCAAGCCCGTAACATTGAAGGTGCAAGCTGGTCCCTTGGAATCGCAGCCAACGAAGGCACTATATAAGTTGAAATTCAAGCAGCCTGTTAAACCTCCATCGCCACTACTGATCTCCGCTGAAAAGTCTTGGCTAGGAGAGTTCAACCCAGACTTGTTGGAAGCAACATTCGGAATGAATTCTGCGAGCTGTGGAAGGGAGGAAGGGGTATAGGGGTCGGTAGGTGGAGGTGCGTAAACCCAACCGCCAAGGAAGTCGAATTGATGGTATGGGCTAAAGATTGGGGGTGGAGCCACATCATTCGGGTTTTGGTTGCCAATGGCAAGCTTTGGAAGGTCGTCAAACTAAAGAGTTATTAGCAAGCCAGTAATATTTGGAAGCAAAGGGCACTCACGCCGAGAGTAAATTCACCAATCTCCCCACAGCTGGTTGACGAGGCGGATGCAGAAGAGGCAACTGACGTCGAAGTCTTGTTTAGACTTGCAGTGATGGAAGCGCCTGAAATCTGACTGGCAGATGAGGTAATGGGTGTTGGTAGGGAAGTAGAGGTTTGGTTGAACGCAACGGTGGCGGAAGAATATGAAACCTGGCCAGCTGTCTGGGAGACTGAGGTTGCTAAGGTCGATTTTGAACTAGAAACCTTGGTAGTTGAATTGCCGTGTCCAGAAATTGCCGATGTTGAGGTTGATTTGACGAATGAGGTACGAGTAGTAGACGAAGTTACGCCAGATGTCACATTGTGTCTAGTTGTTGAGCTCGATGATTTGATCGTAAGCGACGACGAAGTAGATTTTGTATGTCCACTGCTCTTGGTTGTGACTGAGGATTTGGTCGAAGTAGCATTTAAATGACTAGTCGTAGTAACGCCGTTGAATCCAGACTCCGCAGACAATGTTGACAATGGCGCTACCGAGTAACTCGAATAGATATCAATTGTCTGTGTGCTCGCAATAATGCTGGTTGCATCGACGCCAGATGGAAGAACACTGAACCCAGATTCTGCAGCCAAAGTGGTCGAAGGGTCGATGGCATGAGTAACTGCTCCTGTTGCGCTGAAGCTCGAAGCACCCGTTCCCACCGGCACGCTTGCGCTTGACGAAGAATTCCAACCTCCTTGCCCGACACCCGTGAAGCTTGGAGCAGTTGCAGCTACAGCTGTTGATTGGTCCGAAAGAATTTCAGTCACGGTAACTGGTTCGGTAACAAAAATAGTTGTTTCCTCGATCGCGGTGCTCGTTTGAGGACTGGCGGAGGTGGCATAGACAGGCTCGATAGTTAAAGTTACCGTGCTTGACAAGGTCTTGATGGAATCGGTAGGAGCTGGTGTATGGCCATTGAGGTATACAGTTGAAGTGCCAGTGACATAGTAACTGTAAACTTCATCGCTTGAGCTAGTTGATGCGGGATACGGTGCGCCAGCAGATGCGGTATCTACTGATCCAGTGGGTTCGGCGGTTACAGCCTGGTCAGAGTTTGCAGCAGTAGCCGTGACGGTGATGACTTGGATTTGCGAAGTGATTGTGGTGTAGGCGT
Organism: Hymenotorrendiella dingleyae; assembly: GCA_003988905.1. NCBI lineage: Eukaryota > Fungi > Ascomycota > Leotiomycetes > Helotiales > Helotiaceae > Hymenotorrendiella > Hymenotorrendiella dingleyae. The sequence goes on from QYAP01000838.1 coordinate 6,375, forward strand.
AAGTCAGGGTTCTAGTCAAGGTGCTTGGGTTTTGGTAGCCTTGGAGATCGGAGCTCTCTTGACCACTGATTTCACCGGTGGTGGTTGGAACTGGAGCATCATGGATGGTGATGGTAGAGGCCTCAGCTGTCATGAAAACGGTAGATATGGTGGTGGGACCTGGAGCACAGCCGGCCGCATCCAATCTGGGGAAAGTCAGTTTAAATCAGATCGCGCGCAGCAAATAGACATACTGAGGAGCTGGAGCTGGAGCGGCGGATGCGATAGCAGCGAGACCAGCAACACCCACGAGGGAGTTGAGAGCTGAGAAGCGCATCTTGGTCATCGGAATTTTGGAAACCGCGTTTATACGATCAAGAGAGAGTGTTTGTTGAATGAATGTGGAAAATTAGAATTTGTCGCGAGGAAAGAGTTTGTCGATAACGACGCGGAACGAACGTATGGATCTAAAGGGAAAGAGCGGACGGCGAGCCAAAGAATTGACGTGCCAGCGTTGAAGAACGAGTCGGTTGTGGTGGTGGCGGCGTTGAGAGAGGGAAAGAGCGTTTGAAGAGGGAAGAAAGTAAGTGGTCGACGGGCGTTGTCTACGCGACCACCTCGTGCTCTCCTAGCAACTGAAGCCGAAATTGGCACAAACGGCTTTTTGCGTACGCCTCGTTGCTACCTCGTACTTCACCGGCTCTGGAGGTGACGTAGCTGGTCCGCCCGCTATGAAAATCACTCTCCCTACCCCTTTTTGCCCTTATCGTGTTTCCCTTCAACGACAAGAACCAAGCTCAACCGCACAAGCTCGAGCTCCGTCTTTGAATGCTATCTCGTTGCTGGAGATTCTACCCTTCTCATTTCGAATTCACCCTCACATACTATGATTGAGCGGTGAAGCAATTTGAGTGACAGCGCGCCTATCCGCTGCAATCCATTCACAATTACACCTCTTGAACCTGACGTCGTGGTAGACACCAACTCTGTGGCCACAGAAATCACACTGATCGATCTCCACGCCCCTATTCGCCTTGAAGCTACCCGTTGCCTGTTCGCATCGCACCATCAACTGCGCCTATTATTGTACGCTCTGAATTGTCAACTCCCCCCCGAAAGGCAGACGTCAAAGGATCTTCAGCAATTTAACTCACGGCTTTTCTCCAAAAACGCTACCCAATCAGCATCAATCATCCCGTTTGGAGAAGATACTTCAGATGATCAAGGATGGGGCGGAAGCCTGCAGATTCTCCCAAAATGAGATTTGCGGTACCATACCGTTTCAACTCAGGCACAAAAATGATAGCTCAGCATCTGCCAGACATGATGTAAGTGTGGTACGATGGAAAAGTAAGGGTACTCACGGAGGTTTTCACGAGAGACAACAAGGCGTGGGGGAAACGAGGTGTCAATCAAGGTTGCACGAGTTCGTCTCTGCGAGATTGACATGCAGCGTGCATGTTGTGGAACTTGACCTCTCTTTTTTTTCTATCCCTTGCCATCAAACTCGGTACGTACAGCAGCTACTCAGCCATCCGTTATTTCCCCTTGTCAATTTCAATTTCGAGTCCCAACACAAATGAATCTCATTCGAGGGGATGTTCGATGATGAGCTTCTCAAAGCTAGTCCCTTTGGCAGACTCATAACCAGCAGCAATTGCATCCTCAGCACCACGCACTATCCTGATGGGTGGTAGCTTCCATTTCTCGCCGTAGTTTTCAGCAGCCCAGCTGACTACCTGCCTCTGCAAAGTAGCATATTCCAGATTTTGCAAGGGGAGAAGACGAGATTGTCCATCAGAGGTGGTTATCTTCCAATTGTACTCTCGGAGGCCGAAAACTGCCTTGTGTCGAGCTTCTCCTTTTCCACTAGCTCCTCTGGATATCGCAATGGTGGCATCAGGAGCACAGCATTGAACGACCAGCTCGGTTGTTGAAGGCGGCCCAGCAACACAAACGGCGTCGAACGCGTGACGAATCTCGGTTCCGTCATGATGAGTCTTCATGTAGGTTGCAATATCGGAAGCTACTGATGGAGACTTGTAGTCGAAGCAAGCCGTCGCTCCAGCCCGTTTCAATGCCTCAAAGTTTCTTGGCGAAGATGTTGCTAATATGGGGTGTAGACCAAGAAATTTGGCAAGGGAAATGCCGGTGTAACCTATTCCACTGGCTCCTCCCCACACCAAGATAGGTTTACCGGCAGCTCCATTGGCAACAAAGGGGAATTCTAGCAGGTTGAAGATAGCATCACCCGCCGTCCGGACCATGAGAGGTATGCCAGAAGCTTCGGCGAGGGGCAATCCATCCGGGACTTTGTCCATGAGGAGCTCAGGACAGACGAGGTAACTCTGGTGAGTGCCCCATTCTTGCTTACGTCCTGTTCCAGCGTAATCGACGAGAGTGATGCCAAATACTTGCTCTCCTTTTACAAACTTGGAATCAGCTCCAGCCTCTTCAACCGTGCCAGAGAATTCATAGCCCGCAACACAGTTCTTGCTTCCAGGAGAGAACCTTCCATGCTTAACATCAGCGGGGTTGATTGCTGAGTATGCGACTTTGACGAGGACTTCATCGTTGCCTGGATGGTAGTCGGTCTTTATTTGGCGGAGACTCAACGTCAAATCGTCGTTGATCCAGATGGCGGGGTGAACCATGATGAAAGCGATGTGGCGGAACTGGTAGACTTCGGGCTTTGACAGGAGGAAGGGGACGGAGAGTGGTTAGAAAGAGTATGATGGAGCCTACTTGAGAATCTTATACTGGACTTAACGCGGAGATAGAAACGCGAATCGAGGGCATTTCAAAGCTGCTTACGTTGCCAGAGCTAGCGCGTCCCAGAATGGCTACCATTTGGAATCTTGCCCCTCACTGGGAGCGGGAAGGGGCTGACCCCGCAGGGCCGTACGTGCGTCATATGGTGTATAGTCGATATACCATTTGAAAAGGTATCTGGGACTTGTTGGGATGAGTTTGTCAGCCGAACCTCAAGTTTTGGGACAGGTAGAGCTTTGGCGCGGGGCTGAGAAATAGTACCTACTGCCCGCGCTAACTAGTTGAGAGTACTACACCCTCTTACGTTTTGACTTTCATTGTGCCAGCCAGACCTTGATAAAGAAGTAAGGTCAAAATGGGAGATGTCTTGAGCGAGACCTATAAGAGAGAATATAAGTTTTTTAAAAAAAGCAGACTGGTTGCGCTTTAAATCGATCAATGCGGTAAGGGATGCGTATTGCGTATTGAAATCGTGAACTGCATTTTGAGCCAGAGTTAAGTATCTCGATTCAAAGATTCTAAGTAGATAAGTTGTATACCTATAAGTACCGAGTTGTTTAGTGAGATGACCGCGTCGTTGGAGGACGTTTACGCGTATTTATCGGATCTATCGGGCAGCGAAATGCGAGCGAAGTGCCGGTGCGGTGCGTGCTTACTTAAATCCGTAGCTTGCTTTTTGAGTTGAAAGGCTTTGTTTGGAAGTTCTGGATATTGGGCAAGTTACTTGTGATATTTGGTTGATTTGAGAGATTGGGAGGAAATTAGGTGAGGTCTTGTTAAAGTTCGAGTGATGGGTCTATGTGGGGGCCTCAGGCTGATATTCTTGATGTCGGAGATCGGCTCGGGATCGGCTTGGCCCTTGCTTCGGACCCCTGAAAATAGAGCTGCAGGGTGACGCAAGAGCTTGTGATACCATCAAGGTAACCATCAACACCACGAACAGCTTCAACTTCTCGTCCAGCGTACCTCCGTACTAACACCAATTCCTCAACCTCCCCTCTCTCCCCACCGCTCCGAATACATCCCCCGCCATGCCAACAACGCGCATCTCCCACGCCGCCCTCCTCACGCCCATCCAAAATGTCGTCTCAGCCTCCTTCCTCTACCCCTTCAAAGGCATCTACTACTTCCTCACACACCGCGAATACTACCCGCTCTTCCTCCGTCGTCTGATCCCCCTCACCATAACCTCCATCGTGGTGCTCGTCTTGTTATTCGTGTTTACGTATTTGCCACAGGTGGCTTTCCTGTTGATCTTTCATGGACCGACGGCGTGGATTAATGGGGTTTTCTTGGTGCTGGGGGAGGGACAGTTGGTTGTTGCGTTGTTGTTTGAGGCGTTTTTGGTGGATGAGACGCTGGTTGATGTTTTTGATGTATGCTCGTCCTCTTTTCTGCTGTGGAGTTTGATGGGGAGTTTACTAATACAAGGGAAACAGGCAACTCTCATCCGCGAAGGCCAACAATCCCTCGTCTCCCCCTCCCGTATCCTCGACCTCGACGCCCCCACCGCCGTCAAGATGCTCGGTAAACCCACTTCCACAGCCGTCTACTCGCCCTTTTCCTTCCGCCAAATCGTAGAGTTTATTGTGTTTTTGCCGCTGAATTTGATACCGGTTATTGGGGTGCCGTTTTTTCTTGTTATTACGGGCGCGAGGGCGGGCCCGTTTCATCATTGGAGGTGGTTCCATTTGAGGGGGTTGACGAAGAAGGAGAGGAATAGGGAGATTAGTTCGAGGAAGTGGAAGTATACTTGGTATGTGAAATCCTACGTTGGTAGAGGGAGGGTTGGGGTGGTTTTGAGGGATGAAGGATATGGGGAAGCGAGGAAGAGAAGTGCTGACAGTTTTATAGGTTCGGAACTATGGCCTTGCTGCTGCAACTTGTGCCTGTCTTTTCCATGTTCTTCCTGCTTACTTCGGCGTGTGGATCTGCGCTGTGGGTAGTGAAGCTTGAGGAGCAGAAGAGGTTGATTGACGAGCTTCCGCAGGTTGTGGTGGATGAGGAGGCGCCACCGCCTTATACTGATGATCCGATATAGACTTAGCGTACTGTACCTTGATAACGAAACTGATGAATTTCATTTATAAATTGCATCGCAGCGCTCCAAGAAGCAGAAAATTTCCAAGCATCCGTGTGTCCAAGCCACAGAGTCACTCTTCTCTTCTGCCGTTCTTTCACTGCGCTGCACCACTTGTTCTCCTCCTTTTTTCCCTCGTCAACAGCTCTATCTCCTGATACTAGATCGAAATGGCATTCCCACCCATCTATTTCTTTCAACCTACTCCTCCCACATTAACTCGCACAACCAATCTTTTAAACCCTTGCTTCCCCATCACAATATCCATTCTCATCCCAAACTCCCAAACCCAAATACCGTATTAATTGGAATACGAGCCCGGGTCTTATAGTATGTTTTTGTAGTACACGTCTTACTTATAATACCAGGTCCCAGGAAAACCTCTAACCAGGTCTTATAAATCTCGGAGGCTATCGTCAACTATGAAATTTAAGCGAGACGTCCCCCTTTTTCATCGTGATACACCCATCGATTAATTATTTAACCACCCTAGGATACTGCAATAGCTTAATCCTTTTACCAGCTAATAGAGCTATTTTAATTAATGGTTTATATCGTTTTTGGGAGCTTTCCGACCGCTTAAACCTTCTTAAAATGGAGATTTACAATTTTTGTACTATGAAACTACTTAAAGGGCACATGTTTACTTATAAGACCAGGTCCCAAGGAAACTCCGAACCTATAAAATCACTTATAAGACCCGGGCTCGTATTCCAATTAATACGGTATAGGAAAAGCAGGTCACTTAGTATTCAGAGCTTTGCGCAATATGTGTTGTATTCAGTACGGCTGAGGGGTTTGGCTGACTAATACTCCTTTTGGGTATTCACTCTCCACTTCTGTTATCTCTTTTGTGGCTATTTAAGAAGACTTACAAGCTGGGTTTTAGAGATATGGCACAGAAATACGAAGTCGAACCATCATGGTGTGGAGCGCTGTTGGGATTCTTGCCACGGAGTTATCATGACCGAGCGAGGCTGGATTTGTGGATTGGGTGGATATTGTTTTTGATGGGTTTGTTGTGATGTATGGGTATTCTGGGGGATTAGTAGGTAGGGGGTTTGAAAGTGTAACTTTCGGTGGTGCGTCTCGTCTCGGTGGTAGGTTCCGATTCGGTAGCAACAATCTCAGTCTCAACACCCTCATATTCTCGCATCTCATATTCCACCTCCATCTCCATCTCCTCCTATACACCCTCAAACTTTCCACCGTATTCTCTTCCAGCTTGCTAGCTTCCAATTGGACGGTTAGGGTCCTCTTTTGAAAGTATCGCTTTGATGGTTTGATGATGTATCGGAAAGTTTGATTTTGGGTTGTGGTGAGGTTATTTATGGTGTTGGGAGGGGGGAAGGGGGGATGGGATGCTGGGAAGGATGCTGGGAGGGAGGTTGTTTATTTTTTTGTGTGGTTTTGGAGCGGGCATATAAGATGATGTATAGCTCGATGGAAAGCGGAGAAGAAAGCAAGAATCCTTGGATATGACTGAGTGCTTTGCGGGAGGTCCAGAGATATTGCTTTTGGATTCACCGTTTCGTTGTGAGAATGGTGGAGATGTCCTTTTGCAGTTGGATTTTGATGGATGGTTTCGCTACTACTGCATTTTTCATGACTTTTGGAGTTATGCTTTCGATGGTAGCTTGGAAAACGGTGGTGGAGTGGGTTTCGGTGGTGAGGGAGAGGGCTTGTTTTGAGCCTTGGAGGTGATATGTTGGGGGAAAGTGGTATCCTTTTTGGTACGGTAGAGTTGGAGAGGGACTCCAAGGCTGGGCCAAGTGACTCCTGCACCCATCCGATTCGACCTGTAATTCTCGATCGGTCGGATTGGAGTTGTTGTTTTGCTGGTGTTGAAGAAATTATGGATCTCACTTCTGTTTGTTTGGGCAGGGAATATCTCCTCCGTCCAAATAAACGGTACACTCGGGACATATTTCTTTGTCGACAGCGGTCTTGAGGGATCTAGGAGGGTATTTATACTTTTTTGTTGACGCTGAGAGAGCCCCGATTGGTCATCATAGGGGCCTATGTATAAGAACTACCCTCCGGGTTAGATTTTCCCGAAGACTCTTTTTGACCCTAGATTTCGCGTCACAACTTAGCTTCGGTGGAAATTTTGGTTTAATTTATATTTTGTGCGGTTCGGGTATAGGGTATAGAAGATTAGGAAAATGCTAGCAATAATCTGTGAGTGAGCTCTTAAGCACATCACACTCTCAACCCTCATTCACATAATCGGCCCTTCATTCACCGCGCCCCACTTTTCTTCGCCCATATATAAATTCCATTCAGCCAACCTTCCATCACTAATCACAGCACCACGTTCAACCGCCCGCTCGTGGTCTAGTGATTAGTCTTTCCTCCCAGTTGGCCCTCCTTGTTTATTTATTTATTTATTTACTCTATTTAACGTCAGATGGAGACCAGATTTTTCACTGGTTCCTAAAAGTCCCAAATTGGGCACATGACGCCAGGGGAGCTAGTTTTAACCCTGGACTTTAGGAATTAACAAAATGG
>QYAP01000839.1:0-13704 GCA_003988905.1 Hymenotorrendiella dingleyae
TGATAATATATTCTGTGTAGTAGAGAAGAGGTCTAAGGAGAGGATACGAGGTATAGCCGGCTGCGCCGACTACACGTGACTAGCTAGGATGATGTGGATGCAAACAGTAGTATTCTGCTCACGTCCTCGATCGCTTTCTTATTCTCCCTGACAACACATTGGGCCGTGGTCGCATTCTGCTGAGTATTTGATTGCTGAGAATTCCCTGGGGATAGCCTTTTCATCAGATCCAAAGCTTGTGCCAAGCAGTTGCACGTTGAATCCGAAGAGGCGCCCATACCAGACGAATTTTCTGATGGAACCTCAATATCGAAGGCTAGAGGCGATGTCTTGAAGGAGCTGCATTGGTCGAGTGTGAGTGAAGGTAGTTCCGAAGACTCGGAAGAGTTGAGATTGTCGATATCGCGGACGAGAAGTTTTGCAATATCACTTTCTTCCAATATGAAGCCATTGGAAGTTCCAAGCGAGTCGATTCCGACGAAGTCCATTGGCGATGTAAAAATGTCGTCGAATTCGTTGCCCATTTCTTGAAGGGTAGATGGAAACTCGGAATCAAACGGACTTAGAACAGCAGAAAAGTTCAAGTCGGATGAGGACGCTTCAGTCAAATACCCATTTCTAGGACTTGGAGAGTTCGGACTGAGATCCATGGTTGCAAAATAATCGCCACTTCCCGATGCCATAGAATACGTTGAGGCATCTGTGGCGGAAGGCCACTGGCACAGATCTGGCCCTTCTGTGAGATCCGATACCCCAACGTTGACTGTATCGGAAGTGACATTCTTGTTTGTGATATGACTGTTGTCGCGTTTACGTCCCGGACGTTTTGTAGCAAAATATTCACATATGCTTCCACGTCTTGCACATCGTGAGCAGATCGGCTTCTGCTTTGAACACTTTACTTTCGATAACGCACATGCATGGCAACTATCTCGTAATTTGGATGTTGGTGGAGCAGATACGTGGCGTGCGGGTGGAAGAGGGGATGGTGTCCCAGAAACGTGTGTATCGACATGTAAGTCTGGCATGTTTACCAACTACCTAGGTACCTAGGTACTTAGTAGATAGAAATAAGATGTTCGTAAATGATTTATTTGTAACGTGGAGTTGAAATTTGAATGAATCTTGTGTTGTAAGAGAAGGGATGAAATATATATCCACCGATTGCCCACTCGTGGCTATGTTGGATGAGGACTTCACGTGAATCATATGTCATAGGAAGATAAGCTTTGCGGGTGGCAGTCTATAAGCGAGTGTGAAGACCGGGAAAGTTCTTAGCGGGGTAAACTAATGTAGACACTCACGAACATTACCAGTGAGCCCGAGCTTTACAGGGTAGAAGTAGGGTTTATGATAGGGCCGTTCAGTCAAATGGAATTGGGATTCTTGCTCTGCTATCCATTTTGAAGGGATGTGCCCAATCATGCCCCCAACATTGTATCCTCGAGCATAACACGCACTCACTGGCAACATTCGAAAGTGGATACGGTAATGTAGCAACTTTCTTGTAGGATTGTGGCCATCATAGTAGTCTATTGGCTAGTTCAGTGCAATCCTGCGCTCTCGGAGCCTCGAGCCCATCACTTCAACTGAATCCTATGCATACTGATTATGCTGATAGACTTTCATGGCCCCACAATGATGTTATGCTCAAGGAATGCAATCCTTCAACGCACCTCGCTCCTCGACCTCGATTCGAATTTCCCGACTACCGTAATCTACCAAAACGGAACTGTTCCGTAAGTTTCACCACAATGATTTGCCGATCACTGAACAGCATTTGATCCCCCGAATGGGTTTAAGTATTTTAATTGGGACGAGGAAGATAGACAGTTGACGAAATGCACGGTGACGAATAAACCGGAACAAATATGAATTGGATCTCCGTTTGAGCTTTGAAATACAACTTTCAGTGTAACCGGTCTTATCGACAGAAGATAAGAAAATGCTACTGGAGAGATGTAGACAACGAGATAATTGGCCAGGTCGGTTTATTAGTCCCCCGAAGGATGCATAATTCGTACTGCTTTCTACGGTTAGTTTGTCTGGGCGCGTAGATAACCCAGATAATTCTTGAAAACTTCCTTGCTGCGGTACAGTAAATGAATGCAAACGTAGCAATAGTATAGGCGAATTTAGTTCTCGAAAGTTCAAAGTATAAGCCACACCAACCAAATACGAGAAGAACGGGATAATATATGGTCTCTTTCGGATTCCAAGCATATTTACCTTCATTTTCATACTGAGTATGCACCCAAAATTAATTAAGAGCATATGACACTTTATGATAGGAGCGTTGAAGATGCTTGCTACAGTACCGTGTTTTACTTAATTCAGCGAACACTTCAATTAATATGTATGCAGCCTTATTATGCAGTTTCAGACTCCTGCCTACCGTGAAAACTCACCGAACGTGCGGAATGATGGAAAGTACTTGAATGATGCGATTAAGGCGCGGAATTAAAGAAAAAATACGTACGCTTTCAGGGGGGTAACTGGAGGCCCTGTTGGACCAGCTGGCCTCTGTGGAGTTGATCCGTCTATTTGCAAACTTTCTGGTATACCGAGTAAGGTAGTAGGTTAAAACCCACATGATAACGTGGCTTTTGGAAGAAGTGCGGAGTAGAAGCGTCTTTGCTCTACCGTTTGGCTGGGCTTACTCGTACTTTTTCCCCATTTGCTCAATGACCCCATAGAAGCTGTGGTCTAATAGGAGTCTAAGCTGCGAGTGATTCTGTGGGTAAGATCCTTAATATGCAGGCGATGAGTGGGATTCCACGACTGTTAAAGTACAGGGTTCTGACAGCTCCGGTTGGACGATCCACCCCGAAGCGATCATGTAGCAGGGGGGTTTTTTGCTCTAAAAAGAGTCCGTGATAGCCCTAACAGTATAAAAATCCACTATGTTTCGTCCAAGCAGATGCGTTCCCTCCCCCCTCCCCCCCGTACGTACAAAACGCAGGATTACCCTCACATAATATTCGGCTACGTTACCTTCAGTACCAAGCACGACATTTCGGAACGAAACCCAAGTACCTTTTAGGAAGAATCATTTTAACCGCCGCTTTACCACCTAGACGGATCAATAGAACGTCTTGCAAAGTACAGTATGATCCAGCTACCTGGTTTTGCATATTGTGCAGAGATAAAACTCCGCCTATTGGGAATTTTGGGAATTAAGTTTAAAACAAGTAATACGAAAGCTTCTACGTAATCGACGCTCGTATTAAGCGAAGCTTTTTCTTCTTCTCTATTCTATATCTTGAGAAATAATTGTGATTTCTATCCTAACTTACGCATATTTAACTGCCATATAGACCCCTGTTTTCAACGTGACGACTCATTATTAATCGCTATTAGTTATAACACGATCGTTTTCGCCGAAAATATTTAACAAGAACAAGGGCAACGAGTTTTGCAAGGAGTTCTACCCCATATTTATATCGTTATATCTTAGAGAAAACAGAAAGTAATCACTCTCGCCTAAGAGTAGCTCAATTATTTAGGATATATAAAGATTACACTTAAGTACCTAGGTATTATTAATCAGCTTTGCTAGCATGTAGGCAAACCTTCACAATAACTTAAAGCTTTTATACGAGCTTAGGAAAAGCCAAAAATTATGTGTACCATACAATGAATGTATCGTCCATGCATTTGTGTGACTTTGTTTTGGTGCTAACTTGTGAGCCGAATTCCCGTTGCATTGTTTTAGATTCAATACTCCAAGCCCTAAGCTTGACCATATCTCCGGGACTCAATCCACATATTGTAACACAAGAAAAAATAGTACGCATCACGACATAATCAACATGATTTGCACTATATTGCGGTGGCAGGAATATTGCTGCAGGTAAAAGCAGTGCAAGGTCATGCCGACTTTTCCAGTAGCATCAAGCATCCATGAAACTCCTTGCACTGTGCCATTATCATTTTCTAGTAGTGTCTAGAAGCCTACTCTTTGTAGTCCTCTTAGTGAAGTGAGGACCAAATAGACAAGATCGTATTTCTGCACGCTATGCGAACTTGACTCAACTTGTCCGAGCTTTATGCATAGCGCGCCCATGTTTGTTAGTTTCTGGGCCAGAAGGATTACCGTATCCACTTTTGAATGTTGCTAACTTGGTAGTGCGTGGGGCAATGATGTTGGGGACAAGATTTGGGCAGATCTCTTGAAATTTGAAATGGATACTCTAGCAAATGCAAGTAAGCTGTTTTATCTTGAAGGGAGGAGGAAAGGGGTTGATTTGCCAGATGAACGAGTGAAGGAATCGGAAGATGTTACTTACAAATCCGTGCGACGCGTACGACCTTGTTTTATGAGTGCGAAGCAATCGGAGAGTCGTTGCTATGCTTGTGAATGAAAGTGGGTATTCAATGGGATGCGTGAGTGTCCTATTGTGGTAACTCGTGTAAGTCGGCTGTAAATTTCGATGAGAATGTTGTGGAGCTAAACAGACGCCCCCAGAAGTTTAATATTCTTGTTTTAAGACGGAGTTCACATACCCGATGAAGCTAAGTTTGTGGATGGTGCAAGCGGCCTGGACTACCTAGGTAGGTAATGGAGCTCGAGAGCATGATATGCTAATTGTGCAAATGCCGACTCACAGGTTAAAGGTAAGATTGCTGGTAAGTGGTGGTGTGGTTGTGTGCTGGGGGTAGGCCTCAGGCAGACGAGTACCTTGGTACCTAGGTACCTAGGTAGGTAATGGAGCTCGAGAGCATGATATGCCAATTATGCAAATCCCGACTCACAGGTTAAAGGTAAGCTTCATGTTGCTGACTTGTGGATATAAGTATATAAAAGAGACTAAGTACAACAGATTGCATGGCTCGAATTCTCACCTGGATTTTTTTCGAGCAACCAAAATTTTCAACTTACATTGACTCTAACCAGCCATATCTTATTGGCTGGCTTGCTTATATGGACTTGATGCAACTAGAAAGGCATAGCCAAGACCTTGCTATGGCCAATCAAAGTGCCAGCTCTTCTCGGGGCCCAAACATACCCGACAATTCCAAGGTCCCGCTCTTCATCCCACACAAATCTCACCAAGTGGGGTCCCCACAAGAGCGCATTCTGTCTAATGTTGCTCAAGTGGAGACACTAGGTAGTAGGCCATCAGATTTTCTTCAGCATCTTGCATGCCAGGTCTGCCACTCCCGCTCCCGCTCTGCTAAGAACAAACATATAGAAGCTAACGACTTGAGTTAGAATGAGATTCTAGCGTGTTTGAGGTGGCTGGGCGAATTTCAGATCTTAGCCTGTATACCTTTGACTGGAAGTGCGCCTATCAAAGATGTGGCTGAACTTGGGGGGGTTTCCGAACTGTACCTGGGTCGCATCATTCGTTTGACAGCCACTGCAGCGTTTCTTGAGGAGCCTCAAGTTGGCCATGTCGCTCACACAACCTTGTCCGCACCGTTCGTCACCAATCCCTCATTTCTAGATGCAGCAATGTTCCTAGCAGAATGTGCCGCCCCAGCTGCACTACATATGCAACCTTCGTCTACAAAGTTGAGGCAGACGGATACCGATGAACACAAGCACGACGACAATCAAGCTTTCAAGAAACATACGTCCTTTCATGCAGCCTGCGACGCCCGGCCGAAGCTTCGTCGTCAGTGGTTTGCATATCTCTGCTACGTGGGGGGACTGGAGAAAGGCCCACATGGCGATCTCGAGGTCTTGCTGCAGCTGAATTGGAGCAACCTTCCTTCCATGCCCGACGGCACACCTGCGTGTATTGTTGAGGTAAGACGTTTTCTTGCATTATACCCACTTCATCCATGGTTGGCGAATGCGACAGTACGAAGCTCGTTCAAACGATGCATCTACGGTATCTTCGCCTCTCGTTTGCAGCGTAGCCTGCATATTCGCGATTCGCTGCCACATTTGGTTACCGTCCTGCCGTCTTACGTTGTGCGGACACTACAACAGCCGTGTTCCCGTGACCTGCTCCCCTCGCTAAGGGCCGATCGCTCAATTCGCTTATCGTTACTTACCCATGTTGGCTGACACCGTCGGCAGGTTGGGACTCAAACCACCATGATCTTGGCAGCCCTCGCGACACGATATCCCACCCTTCACTTTCTCGTCCAGCTTGCCCCATCTGTCACCACGACATTACCCCAGTCCTCCACTGCCGCCCTAGGACCCAATGTCACAGTGTCACATCGAGCCCTTGGCTCGCGGCAAACTGTGACGAACGCTGCAGTCTATATTCTGCGTCTGCCGCTCCCTTCGCTTTCTTCAATCTCGCCCATAGACAATATTCTTTCCGAACTGCAACTACACATCGGCCCCCTCCGCGCGGGGAGCGGGGTAATGCTTATATTGACCCCGAGCCTGCTCCCCGAGCCGGGCAGCACCCAAAACCCCGAGATAGAGGCCACGGTACGCTCTCGAGACATGGCTATACTTCAACTAGCTGATGAGGGGGAGATGGAAATGCGCGAGCTCTTGGAACTGATAGACACCGTGAGAGACCGAGAAGGTCGGTTGTTCGTGATCAACAAGCTTTATGCGGCAAGCCAGCTCGTCGGTGGCTTGGTTATCAAGTATCAACTTTACCCCGACTATTGCCACGATCTGTAGCCTGTCTAGACACTGCATGCACTCGTTCAAAGCATCAATCCGTTTAAACGCCAACTGGGTTGCTATTGGAAGCCTACTATCTTGAGTAGCAGAGAAAGGAGTTGCGATGTTATCAATACTTCTCTGTCGCTGGTCATGATTCTGAAGTTTTGTAGCTTTCATAATGAAACAAGAATGGAACACAGATACTTGATTAACTTAATTACATATGACAGGCGTTGCCCTTTGACACTCTAAGCAGAAATAGGACTACTCAAAATCGCCAATAGCCGCTAAATTTCCCTATTAGCGATATTCCTTTCCATCTGCCCTGAAATTATGGGATTCCATACCAGAGAAGGTACTGGTACCCTGACAATCTAGCACGCTGCACGTCTCGGCGACATCTTCCCGTTTAGTCTTCTTATCATGGCATATCTAGATACCCAGGTACTTTACATCAAGATGAGTTTTGAATGCAAGAGCTGCAGTAAGTAAATGTACCGATACCCACAGCATCAGAAACACCAATTACCCCGATCGCTAACTTTGTGCTAGATGATTTGAGCAGAACCACTTTACACGTGCCCTTGTGAACCCGATAATCTTTAACAGATCGGCTTATATCAAGACAGGAACTTGCTTAGTAATAGATAATCCATCGTTAACAGCCTTTATTATGACCCTCAATGAAAGGTAGTAACATTAGTTTTGATCGCACTCAGTCACAAGCTCTTGAGATTCCACAACATTTAGCACCCATATTTCACTGCTGATAGGCCACACGTCGAGTTTCGAATCGACAATACCCATCATGAACTCCAATGGAAAGATATTTGCCCAAGACGAGGGATTTTGGAACAATTATCTCAAAGGTCGACCACAGGCTCCCGATGCTCTTTTTGACCGAATCTTCAATTACCATCAAAGTCACGGTGGTGCATTTGGTACGGTTCACGACGCAGGAGCCGGAAATGGTCCTTACTCCCAGAAAATTCGCTCCAAGTTCAAGCATGTCATTGTTTCGGACATTGTTGCCAAAAATGTCGAGCTTGCAGAATATCGCCTTGGCACAGATGGCTTCAGTTACCGCACAGCAAAGGTGGAAGAGGCTGATGATATTCCAGCCGGTAGTGTGGACATGGTGTTTGCAACAAACGTGATGCATTTTCCGGATCAAGATGTTGCAATGGCTACAATTGCGAAGCAACTGAAGCCCGGTGGCACCTTTACCTGTAGTGTCTTTGGCCCTGCTCGCTTCGATGATGCGAAACTGCAAGACTTGTGGTCACGAATTAGCCATCAGGGAGGCCGTGTGCTTTTGAAGAATTCAGAGCAGCCTGGAGAGACAATTAAAGTCATGGCGAGAACTCAGGATCTTTACAACGTCGCGCCATTGGACCCAAAGCTCTTCTCAATTGGGGCACAACGTGTACACTTGAATACGGGCAATGGTGGAATCATCAGTCTTTTGCCTCCAGAAGAAGCGCATCGGAATACGGAACCTAATTACGTCGGCAAAGATGATGTGGAAATATTCGAAGATGAGGATGGATGGAGATTCAAGACCGGCTTGGAGGGAGTGAAAGAACATATCACATCTTTTCCATTCATTGCTCAGGATCCTGAAGCTTTTACAGATTTGTTTGGGGAATTGGATGAATTGCTTGCAGATGGGAAATCAGTTGAAGGTTGTTGGCCTGCAACGATTATCTTGGCAACGCGACGTTGAGGGATGCTACTCTTGAGCTGTCCCGCATAATTTAGATCAGAATGCACCGCGAAAGCTGGTGTGTACAGACTGGAAGATCTTGAATTCAATTCAACAGATTTAACTTGCTTTGCCTGTGGAAACTTTGCCTCGCGATCGCTTAATCAATAATCCTCTCGCGCATCAACTTCTGCTTCATCAACCCCCAAAAGAAGAAAAAACGAAGGAAAAAACAGCAAAACTCCACCCCAGCCGAAGCCAGGGCTTAGAAAACACCGCGACGGCATTATTTAAAGATCGATCGATAGTTTTTACACCTCACAGTGCGCTCTTTATTAGTTTAGACACCGAGTAGTCGACTCAGTGTGCTAGCGACGAGGCGCCCCATCTCCTAAGTAGTCTCAGAGGAGGCAAGCGGGAAGCTGGTGAATCAGCGAACGGGAGTGGCGACTAGCGCCCGGTTGTCAAGCCGGGACTTTTGGTGTGAAGCTGCTGATTCGACGAAAACAATTGTGTTTTTGGTCTTTATGAAGGGAGGGTGGACTAGCGAGGACCCTTGGTGCAGTTGGTTTGTTGGGTACCTAACTAAGTACGAAAAGAAAATTGGCCACGTTGTAAAACTTTGCTTAGGGTGCACACACTTCTTAATAATTAACCAATTCAACCAACGTTCTTGATGTTGCCCAAAATGATGATATCATAAGGCGACCATAGTTTTGGAAGAGCCGGGCGTGAAAACCGCTGTGTCCGGAATATAAGCAGGCTGATGTTTTTCCAGAGCAACAAATGGTGCAAGATTGAATTTCTGGAGTATTTTTTTCCAAAGAAAAAAAGGAAAAAGGAAAAAAAGAACAGTGTTATTGGATGGAAGCGAGATGAAGTCAAGACGTAGCAATTTCAGATATTTACGGTCATGAATGCTGAAGTGGCGCCCGGTGATCTTACAGTGAAGAAAGCCGATCGAGCTGAAGGACACTTGTAATGATATGGAATTAGAGTCAGCAAATACAAAAGGTAAGAACCACACTACGGAAACGGCCATTCTTTCTCCCATTCAGAATATTTAAGGACCCGTGGATGGTAAGAACGGGTGTAGAAATGGGAAAAAATGCCTCAGCAGTCCCGTGAGGATACAGAGAGGAGTTCCAGTCGGGAACTTGGCCCTCCCATTCGTATTGACCACGCTCACATTCCGCATATCATAACGCCCCTCCTCATCTCCCGCCGCCTCGGCCATAGCCGCTGCCAGATCAAGATACGACAGAGGACTATTCTCTTCCGTCAAACTCAGCTCATGTCCACGTTGTATATCCAGCGATAAGGCCCCAGGCTTGATGAAGACTGTCGTCAGCCAGTGTTGCTGAGAACGGAGAAGTTTCTCGGCTTCTCTGAGATCGTCGTAGACGTAAGATGCAGAGCGAAGCAGGATCTGTCGCAAGAGGTAGGGGACGTGGCGAGAGAAATGGTCGTCGATGGTCGCTGATGAGAGAAGGACGAGTTTGGGTTTCTTTGTGCGTTCGCTTGACTTGACGGGCTCGAGTGCGCGGATAACGCTATTGGCGGTGTCTTGGCCGAGACTGCAGCCTGGAATATTATCATTTGTTGATACAACGAGAAAGATAGCACGGCAGTCGCGTACACACGAAGCGAGAAGTTGCGTGTCCTGCAAGTCGCCCTCGAAAATGACGACCTGCCCAGTCGTTTCGATTTCTGGGAGAAGGCGTAACAGTTTGGACTTGTTGCGGCAGTAGGCATGGATTTTGACGTCCGGACGTTGTACAAGAATTTGAATGAGAGCTGTACCGCAGTTGCCCGTAGCACCTAAGATTGCGTACGTCGCCATTGGATAAAAATTGTTTCGTCCAGAACAAGTGCCTGAGAATGATCGCAAATGTAGCAGTCAAGCAAGAAAGTCGTAAGAGAGTGTATTGATATTCACTCGTCTTGATTAGGATCCGGATTTGGGGTGACGGAGCTTAGATGAATGAAGTATGCACAATATCGCTCGGCATATTCTATCGGATGGTTGCCCACAGCTGTTATTCCAGTCGGAATCCCAAAGCCGTCCCTATCAGTAATTATTGTTTGACCTCAGTAGATGCTCAAAAACGTCTCTTTGTGCAGCATCCCCGCTCCTAAGCAATGTAGATCATCAATCTCAGCTTTTATGCAGCCACCAAGCGTCGAGTCCACACATCAAGCGTGTCGGGTTTGGGTTTATTTTCTTTTACCGATTAATCTGGACAAATTTTGTGGAAAATTTCTTTCGCAAGATCGTGAGCTGGAGCTAGAATTGAGTAATGTAAACAAAATTGCAACTCTTGTACGTAGATGGCAGAAGTGATGAGTTTATGAAGTGCTTACCCCACTCTAGAAGAGAGGGGTCATAGCCTGGCACCATATAGCCTATTCAAGACGCATACACGTGACATTCCCCACGAGCTCAAATTGCTCAAATGGGCCAATTCAATTTCACCCAACAATCCCAAGTCAACTAAAAAATTACAAAACCCCCAACCACACCAATCTCTCTCGACCCCCAACAATCCCATCTATTCACTTCCCCTCGACCTCGCTTCTTCCTTCCCTCTCCCCCCAATACCTCTGAAACCTCGGAAAAAACTCCTTAAAAAAAGCCGAATCAACCATCTCCTCAACCTTATCAACACTCCCCCCATCCTCCGCAAAAGTCAAGAAAACCGCATATTTATTCGTCCACGTGAAGTCTTCCACAACCGTATCGGCGTGAGAGGAAGCGTAGATAACGGCTTTGCTGCGCGAGGAATCGTGGACGATTTCGTGGATCGTGAGCTAACAGGTAAGTACGCAGACTATTGAGAGAGATGGGAGGGTGGGAGGTGGTAGGTTATACCTGATAATTCTTCAAAAACCTAAGAAGTTTAGGCAGGAAGAGTAGAGCTTCGGATTTCGATTGAGGAGGGATTCCTAGGGTGAAAGGAAGCATGCTTTGCGTGCTGTTTTCAGACCACGTCGCGGTCCAGGACTCGGGCGTGAATTCTTTCCATCCTGAGATGAACTTGTCGAGCGTGGCGGCTTGGATGTGGGCTGGTGCTGGCATCGCTATGTGATCGCTACGGTTGCTATGTGAAATTGATATGTGGATGATGGAAGTTGGTACAGATTGCGAGTATGAGAATGTCAAAGTCTCTCGGCAAACAACTTGTCAATGAAAGACGATATGGAAGTGCCATTTTCCACATTCCCTGCGTCAAATGGTATCATCCGAACTGTATTTCCAATCGTACGGTATGTACGGGACATATTTGAAGGCTCGGGTTGATTACTCTCGGTACATTCCAATCCTCCCGTGACCCACTCCGATATTTGAATTCCGACCCTTCCATTCCCCCAACTTTGATGCAACAGCACAATTGAGGTTTGAATATTCGTTTCGCGAATTTGCGGTTGGAAGTGCGGAATTTCTCTGGGACTTGGGAGATCGGACTAAGTTCGAAAGTAAATGTGTCAAACTGAGGGAGTTGGAAATGAATGGGACGTAATATTACTGGACTAACAAGGAGAAATATCTTCACGGGGTGATGTATCGTTACTTTCAAGAATTGACAGCGGGGGTTTAGTTCAAGAATGCCAGAGTCGTTGGGAAGATAAGATTTTTGATTGTATAACATCACGTGCCGATGACCCCTCATCGCCTCGCTTACCAGCCACCTTGCTCTCAACCGTCGCATCACATAAAATGCAAAACGCGTTATAACCACAGCATATTTCTATTTGCGCCCATAACAGCAAAAGCGTCATTGGTCTACAAAATCTATAACTTGGTGAACCTCTGCTAGCTAGCAATCTACGCAGCCCCACCATCAACAGTCAAAATCTTGCCATTAACCCACTCCGCCTCATCACTCGCCAAGAAACAAACCACCCTCGCAATATCAACCGGGAAGCCATTCCTCGTGAACGGAGAAGCATGCGCAGCCATCTGTGTCCCATTAGCCAAATCAAGCACAAGAAAAGCTAAACTTACATTCTGTCTCTCCTCCGCAGAATATTTCTCACCACCCGGGATATAATGCTGCGAAACCTCATGGAACATCTCCGTAACCGTGCCTCCAGGAGCAACCGCATTAACGGTAATCTTCTTCGCGCCACAGTCCTTAGCAAACACGCGCACAAAAGAATCAATGGCGCCTTTGGAGCCTGAATACAGCGAATGTTTCGGGACGCTGAAATCCTTTGCAGTGTTGGAGGACATCATGATAATCCGTCCGCCATCACTGAGATGACGATACGCTTCCCTCGCGACAAAGAACTGGCCGCGTGTGTTAAGACTGAACACGCGATCAAACTCTTCCTCGGTCACGTCGCCGAGGTGTCCGAAACTGACGACGCCGGAGTTGCTGCAGACGATGTCGAGTTTTCCAAAGTGGGCGATGGCGTCGTCCATGAGTTTTACGGTCTGGGGAACCTGACAGATGTCGGCTTTGAATGCGATGGCGTCGCTGCCGAGGCTTTTGATCTCGGTGACGACTTTTTCTGCAGAGGAGGCGGCGTTGGCGTAGTTGACGATGACTTTGGCCCCTAGACGGCCGAGTTCGATTGCCATGGCTGCACCGATTCCACGGCCGGAGCCGGTGACGAGGGCTACTTTGCCATCGAGACGGTAGGGGATGTGAGGGGTTCTCATGGTGGGAAGTGAATGCTCGTAGAAAGAAGGGGCGAAATAAGGAGGAAATTATACAATGAGATATGTTAAGAGTAGATAGATGAGAGAGGAATGCTTGATCAGATGTTGGTGGGGTTATAATACGACATTGATTTCTCTTCAATCCGCCGTCCATGCCAGGATTCGGTGCTCGGAATTGCATGTCGGGAAGACTCGATGAAGGATGAAATCAAAGGCGCATTAGCCCGTAAGTTGACGATCCTCCGCCTAGAGAATTTCAATCTCTAGATGTCAACTTCATCCCGACTTCTCCATACATTTTGTGTTTCGGTTTTCGGGTCGGGGGTTTCCTTCACCACAACAGCAACGCCACCCCAACACTTCAAAGCACCTCGCCCTCCCTTGTACCTAGGTATATAGAAAGGATGTCAGCACTTCAACTACCCCTTTGGTCACCGATTCACCCACCTGCCATTCACAACTCTTGAACCATAATTGTAAACCCTCCATTACACAACATATCCAACATGGCCAGCCAACCCACCTTCTCGCGTCAGTCCACCCCCAACCCTCAATCCCCCATGTACAACCCAAGAAACTCACATCATAAATCTCAATCTAGACATATTAGGCTGTCAAGCAGCTCTCTACGAATGGGCCGAAAGCTACGACACCAAAGACTGGGAGCGCCTCGCCAAATGCACAGCACCAATTCTCCGGGTACCTTCCCCCTCCCCTCCTCCCCTCCTCCCCTCCTCCCCTCCTCCCCTC
>QYAP01000840.1:0-13689 GCA_003988905.1 Hymenotorrendiella dingleyae
TTGAACTTCCATGGTTGGTTGTTGAGAAAATACGTGTCAAAGATAGTGGGTAGTAAAATAGGAAAAAGTGATCGGCTCGGTGTACAACCACGTTATAATTAAATCTTTTAATATTTTTAATAATTTTAATTAGTAAATTAGTATTTATATAATTTAATTATTAATATAAAATATTTATATTATTTAAATTTTTTATTTTTATTTTATAAATAATAGATTTAATTCGATTAAAGTCTAATAAAATATTAATATAATAGATATTATTATTTTATATTAAAAGGATTTTTATATTAATAAATGAATTTAATAAATATTTCTTTTTATTAGAGATATATTAAATTTAGCCTTTTAATTTAAATTCTTTATTTAAAATTAAATTCGATTTTAATAATAGTATATAATAAATATTTTTAATTAAAATTTAGACATTATTATATAATAATAGAATATTTTTTATTTTTAAAATTGGGATAATTTAATTTAAGGCTATTTTAATTATTATTTTAAAAGTTTTAGAATTATTTTTAAAATTAATTAATTAATTTTTATTATAAGTATAATAATATATAATATTAATATTATATATAATTCTATTATTAGTAATAAAATTATAAATTATATTAAAATTAATATTATTTAGTTTTTTTTATTTTTTAAATTATTTTTAAAGGTATTAATAAAGCTCGATTTATTTAAATCGGAATTATTAAAATCGATTTTAATTTCGATTTAATTTATTTAATCGATATAAAGTTTAGTTTTAATTTTATTATTATTAATAGTGACTTATATAATAATTTAATTAGATTTGCTTTTATATTTATTATTATTGTTTTTTTAGGCTTTTTATTTTTTTATTCTTTTTAAATATAGTTTTATTAGCTTTTTTATTAAAATTGGGTTTTAATTCGGAGTATTTTATTTAATATTTTGGTTTAATATATTCTTTTTTATTATAATTAATATAAATATTCTTATTATTAAAATTATTCGGATTTTGGATTTTATTAATATTAAAATTAATATTATTATTTAATTAATCTTTTTTCGAAATGATTTAAAATATTAATTTATTAATATTAATATTATTAATATCTTTTAATATTTCCTTATATTTTCAAAAAATAAAATTATTATAAAAATTAATTAAATCTTTAAATAATAATAATATAATGTAAGATTTTAGAATTTCGAATCTTTATTCTTTTAAAAATATAATAAATATTTATATTTTATTAATATATTTATTATTAATTTTAAATAAAGAAATAGAATATTTTAATAATTTATTAAAATATTTTAATAAATTTTTAAAATTAGTTTTATTAAATACAAATTTAATAATAATTTTATTATGAGAATAGTCTTTTATATTATTAGAAATAATGGATTTAAAAGCTTCTAATAATTTTTTATTATTTCTAATAAAATCGGATTTTTTATTTATTTATTTAATAATTAATTTAAATGATTTAATTTCTAAAAAATCTTTTTTAAAATATAAACTTTTATAAATTATAAGATTTATTTCTGATTCGTTAATATAAGGTATATAATCCTTTATTTCGAGAAAAACTAATATTTTTTTCTTTTATTTAATATACTTTATTCTTTTTATAAGTTTTTAATAAGTATAATTAGTTTTAGAAGTTATTTTTAATAATTTTTAATTTATATTATAATATAATTAAAAATTAGGAAAATCGAAAAATAATTATTTATTAATATAGAAAAAATAGTAGAAAAATAACTCGATTAGAATAAATTATATAATAATATTATATAATTTTATAAATAAAAATGAAATTTATTTGAAATTTATTTAATAAATGAAATATAAAAATCAGAAGAATTATTTAAATTAAATTTCGATTCTTTATAAATCGAATATATTTTTTTTGATTTTTAAATAATTTAAATATTCTTTTAAGTTTTTATATTAAAAGTATTCTCTTATTTTATAAAATAAGTAAAATTCTAATTATTTTGAAAAATAAAAATGTTAAAAATCTAATTATTTTTAAATAATAATAGAGAAAACTTTAATTTAAAAAATTAAAAACTTATAAAAATCTCTTTAAAATAGAATCTTTTATATAGAGTTATAGTTATATTATTCTAATATTTAATTATGTTTAAATATTTAAATAATTAAGATAAAACCTTTTATAATTATTAAATAAAAGAATTATTTATTTTTCTATTATAATAGAATCTTATATTAATAGAATCGAATAAATAAATCTAAAACTATTAAAAAAGAATCTTTTATAATAGTCTTATTATTGAATTTTTAGATTTAAAATAATTCTAAAAATTAAATAAATTTATTAGGAATAAATTCTAGATAAAAATATTATTAAAAGATTTTAAAAATGATTAAAATCGAATTTAAGGTAATTTAAAATATAGATTTTAAGTTTATAGATATATATTTAATTAATTAATAATTAAAAATTAATATATCTTAATTAATAGAATTATAAAATGAGTTTATAATTATTATATTAATTTAAGTCTTCGGAAATTGGATTATTATTAGTTTTTTTATTCTTATATCTTAATTATATGGGTATTATAAGATATAAATAGTCTTAGGCTTCTTAGTATATAATATTAGAAGATATATCTATTATAGATTATAGAAACGTTTCTATTTTTTTTAGAAATTATAATTTAAATATTTATTATAGTTTAATTATAAGGATATGAATCTATGAATCTAATAAATTTATATTTAACTTTAAAAACTTTTTTTTAAATGAATTAATTAAAAAATTATTCTAGTTTAGGGTAAGTTAAAGAGAATAGAGGAATAAAAATTTAATGAAGTTATATTAGAAGTTCGGATTTATATCAGATTATATAATTGATAAAAACGAATCGAATAATATTTATATTATTAAAAAGGAAGGAAAATTAATCGAATTAAAGGTGATTTTATATTATTATTATATAGAAATAGTATATTAAATAAGATTAAAATTCTTATATTTAATAAATAAGAAGTTTAAAGAGAGAAGGATTTATAAAGGAATTCTTTTTATTTATATATATAAAAATTAATATTAATTTCCGATAAATCCGATATATTCGAAGAGTATAAAGCCTCTAAAAGGGGCTATATTTTATAATCTAAAATTATAATTTAGACCCGTTTATATATGCTCGGTTACGCTTATATACGTTTAATTATGCTCGGGTCTATATAGTTATATTCGGTTATAATATAGTATAATACGACTTAACACGGTATAATATAATTATGTTCGGCCGCGTATAGTTATATTTGATTATTATTAGAGTTTTAAATTAAATAAATCTAAATTTAAATTAGTTTTAAATTTATATTTTAAAATAATGCTATTAAATCTTGATTTAAATTAAAGCTTTAATTAGTGAAATTATTTAATAATCTTAATTAGGATAAATCTATATTTAAGGTTTATTATTATGTAATGCTTAGATAAAAATTCTATAAAAAGAAGGTAAAAAGAAGAATATATTTTAATTAATAATAGATATTGCATTCCCTTTTATTTGGTTATTCTTTTAAGTAATTGGTTCTTATATCTTTATTTATAAAATATTATAAAATATAAATAATTTTAAATCTTTTAATATAAGAATATATTAATTATTTCTATTATAAAATAAAATATAATTATTTTTAATTATTTCTAAAAATTATAATTTGTTCTTTTATTATAATTTAATCTTAAAAATATAAATTTATAAATTAAAAAAATCTTAAAATATTTAAAAATTAGCTTAATTAGGATAAGAATATATTTAATAATATAAATTAAAAACTTTAAATAAAAATTAATATTTTTCTAGAAATTTTTCAAAAACTTTTTATTAAATTTTCATCGAATTAATAAAATTAATAAAATTAATAATATAATAAAAATCAATTTTAAAATCAATTTAAAATAAAATAATTAAATAAAATTAATTAATTTAAAAATAATATTATTATATAAAATTTAGATATTATATATATATTAAAAATAATCGATTTCGCTTAAACTAATAATTTAAATTAATTTAAATAAAAAGTTTATTAAAAGAAAAGCTAAAATAGATATTTTTCTTAATTATATATATTAAAATAAGAAACTAAAATCTTTTATAATTATTAATTAAATAACCTTTTAGAATATTCTTTTAATTATTAAATATTAATTAATATTTATTAACTTTTAAAACCTTAAAGAATTATCTAAAAAATATTTAAATAATAAGATTTAATATAAGTTTTCCGATCTTATTTATATATTCGATATCGAATAAACCCTATTAATTAACTTATTCGGCTATTATTCTTAATCGAAATTAAATATTAAAATATTAAAATCTATTAAAATATTATTTCCTAATTAGATTAAAACTATATTTAAATCTATTTAAATTTAATATTTAAATTAATTTATTTAAATTTAAATTTAAATTAAATATATATAATTATTAATTTTCTTTTTATAATTAATTAATAAAAAGAATAAAATTAAGTTATATAATCTTTTTCTATTATATTTTAATTATTAATATATAATTTTTTAAATCTTAATAATCGTTTTAAAATTTATTATATAATTTAATATAATTTAAATCCGAGATTTATTAAAATAAATATAATCCTTTTTAATTTTATTATTTATATATTTAATAATATATATAATAGTTTTAATGTTTTAATATATATAGTTTAATTACTTCTATTTCTATTTCTTATTTTCTTATTTCATCTCTTCTTATATATTCTATTTAAAGCTTTTTAAACCTTATATTCAATATATATCCATCCTACTAATTAGGCTGCAATTTCAATTGGCTTCTTCCTACCTATCTAATAGTCGGTGCGCCCTTCCCTACTGCGCTTCGCTTGGGGTCGGCGAAAGCAAGTGCAACTGAAATTTAGGTGGGAAGAAGTTCAAAAATCCAAAAAACTACGAACAAAATATTCCAAAATCGCGACTTTTTTGAAATGCACAAATACCAGATTTTGTATGCAGATTACTATGAATAAGAAGTCACTTTTCATGAGAAAAAAAAAATTGAAGTTCTAGAATTTCGAAAATCGATTTTTTTTTGAAGTTCCGATTTCTCGAAGTCAGCTTTTCCACCAAAACTGGACTTTTGCACCCAAATTTTGGTGGTGGAATCTCAGTTGCACTTGCTTTCCGGTTGCACTTACTTTCGCCGACCCCAAGCGAAGCGTAGTGGGGAAGGGCGCACCGACTATTATACCTTCAATTGGTTAACCAATGCATAGAGAGCCTCTTCCTACAAGGTCCTGCCTGTCGACGTCATCCTTGCTCAAGTCGAAGAGCCTCTTCCTACCTACCTACCTACCTACCTACCTGCACGAGCATCCTACCAACGCTCAGACCAATCAATCGATGAGCTCAATATACATATCAGATGCAGATGCAGGAACAATGGCTCAAAGTGGCATACTCGCAGGGTGGCAGGGTAGGGTTAGAGGATTGGAGGATGCCGAGGCAGGCGCACATGCCACTAGTTCGCAGTTTGGCAGCTGCAGCCGCACCTCGGCTGTATGCACCCCGGATTTGAGCCACACATCAGCCACACATTGCCCCCTCAACCACCTACCACTATAACAAGCTATCTAGAGAGCTACAGGAGGGCTATTAGAGTTTAGAAAGATGGTAGCTAATGTTTTTAGACTTAATTGAACACATTGCAGACCTCAAATCTATGGCTCTCGGCCCGTAGTCCTAATACTATTTGATCACCTACCTTACGATTTTATTCAACTGCCCCCAACCACCATTAAATCTAGTTAATGTATAGTGCAAATTAAAGCCCTGATCTCGCTGATCATAGAGATAATTTTTTTAAAAAATATAATTAAGTATTGAGCTGTCGGCGACAGGGTATTACCCCCCTGCAAGGTCCGAAATAATTGAAACATTTCTTATATCATGAATAGCTCGACCCACTTTAATGCTAGCGTCATAAAAAATATATAGGCGTTATCAGGAGACTTAGGGCTACATATTGGTATAGGTTTTATATAAAAATAATTATAATTGCAGAAGTCGATATTCTACGTTTTGGGTTACCCGGTTATATCGGTTAAGCTCGCATGCAGTCGGCAAGTCGCGGCGCGCGACCACCGGAAGCTCGCACCTCAACTATTCGAACTACGATATAATTAATTATCATTAATTTTAATAATTTTTAGTTCTTTAGACTCGTAGGAATCTAAACCCCTTAGAATTGAAATCAATTTTAAAATATGTTATATTATTGGTTGTTGGCGTTAGGGTATTTAATATTACCTTTTTATAATCTTTTTATAAACTAAGAAATAATTAAAATATTTATATATAATCGCTTTACTTTGAAATTGTATTATAAATCAACGACCTATTATAAATAAATAAAAATTATATATTTGGATAATATATTTAAAGTTTTATCGATGCATTAATTAATAATTATAATTAATAGTAATTATTATTATTAGATATATTATTGAAGTTAAGGTATTATAATAGTTAAATAATATTAAGATTTAAGGCCGAGAGCTATATACCTTTCTTGCGATTTAATTATATAATAATGAAAATAAATTTATGAAATCGAATTTAAATCGAATTTAAATCGGTTTAAATAGGCTTAAACGGGCTTAAATAAGCTTAATCTCGATTAAACTATTAAATTAGCTTAAATTATTAAATAATTTCGAATTATTTAAAATAGTTTTTTAAATTATTATACTATTAATGATTTTCTAATAATTAAATTAATTCGAATAAAAGTTAATTTTATTTAAATAGGTTTAAATAAATTTAAATTAATTTAACTTATATTAAACCCGCTTAAATAATCTATATATTAATAATAAAATATTTTAAGCGTTTAAACGATAATATGTCTTATTTTATATTATTTTATCTCTAATTAAAGTTTTATATAAAATAAAAGATATTATAATTAATCGATTATAATAAGCTTAAGGCCATATAATAATATTATCTTCTTTATACGAATAAAAGCGTCTAAGAATTAATATAAGTCTAAAATCGGATCCTTATTTTTAATCGAAAGAGTATCTCCTAATAAGGGCCAAATACTCGTTCTAAATAAGACTAACGCTATACAGACCTCAACTGAATTATAGCCTATAGGTTATTAGCAAATGGCGGCCGTAACTAAGGAGACAAAGGCTTCATACCGGCCCTCGAGCAACCTCGACGATGGTGAAGAGTTATCAACCTCGAAAGAGCGCTCGTTTGCTGCCACGAGTGTGGCCACGGTGTTTCCTCGCGTGCAATGTGTCCATCTTGCTTATGAATATCTTCATGATCATCGTGTTCACGTCATGGGCGTTGACCAGAAACGCCGTGCATGCTACCGACTATATGCTCCCTCCAAATAGGTCACTTTATGTCCGCCTCAGATTCGAAGTCTCAGAGACTGGCCTCAGTCAAGCGCCTAATAGCTTGTACTTGGGCTCCCGCTTTCTTGCTTTCTTGCTTTTTCTTCGTTTCTGCTCTCCACTGAGGGCCATATTTCATCAGAATCCATAGCATTGGACTCAACGCCACAAACAGTAGTGCAGCAAGTGTATAGGTCCACCCGTTACCAAGAGTTTGTAGCATTGGAATCGTAACAGCCGTCGATCCCGCACTAAACAAGCATCGAATCAAATTATTTGCCGCAGTTGCCGTTGCTGGATTGTCAGGATAAATATCGACAACTAGAATAGCCGTTACCTGATAGATGGCAAAAATGCACCACCCTGTGAAGAAGAGGACGACAAGAGGTCCCGCAAGACTGACGTTGAGTGTCAGGAGCCAACCGTAGACGATCATCAGGGAACTGCCAAAGTAAAGGAGTGGTAAGGCCACCTCCAGCCTTGCTCTTTCGATGGGGTAATTGCTCAGGTCGAGCTTTCTATTCATAACCAAAGGAAAGCCGAGACGCTCTGCGTGACGCTGGTAGTTCCAATCAACTAGCTTTCCAGTCGTGAAAGCAGAAACGACACTGCCAAATCCTAAGCATTGATATATTCAAGTCAGCATGTTTTAGGAGCAGATTCAGAACTTCAGATATGGGGTTGAAGTCGAAGTAAGTTATGCTACAACTTCAGAAACAATACCGGGTAAAGATGTATGTTCAGGGGGAGCTGACTCACCATATGGAATATACACGAGACCTATTTGAAGCTCGCTAAGATCATATATATCTGCATATATAGAAGGGATCCCAGAAAGAATAAGGTAATGGACGGCAAGGAGGAGACCTACGTAGAGCATCAATAGAGAGGCTTGTTTGTTGAAAAGAACGACGAGTGTTGCGAGCGGGTTGGGGAATTTCCACTGGATGTTCTTGGAGAGCTCTTGTTGAGTTCTATCAAGCGGTACGCCCTGTTCAGCCTGCTTTTCTCCATTGAGATAGCCCATCACAGATTTGTTGAGGATGTGAGTTGGTGGTATTGAGCCGTTGCCAACCACCTTATGGCACGTTTCGGGTAGGAAGAACATAACAATAAGAAATACAGGAACAGCAAAGATGGTAAGAAACCAGAAGATTGCTTTCCACCCGAGGTACTGGCTTAAGAGTCCTCCTAGGATTGGGGACAAAGTTGGTCCAAGAATGGTGCTGACGGAGGAGTACGCAACGTACTTTCCACGCTCAGCCGATGTAGCAACATCTGCCACGACACCCTGACAAAGGGCTACAGTGCCACTACTGCCAGCACTTTGGAAGCATCGCAGGATTAGCAGCGCCACATAGTTGTTCTGAAGTGCTAAACCGATATTGGCGGCGATGTAGGGGATGAAGCAGAGAATGTAGGCTGGTCGTCGTCCGGCATTGTCAGAAAAGCCAGCTATCATCATAGGTGACACGGCCTGGAATATCTTTACATGGGTTAGCTATATATTCTGCGTCAGTTCAGGAATGTTTTCGCACCAAATAGGTCGTGACTGTTAAATTAATTTTGGCATCTGTGACATGCAAGTCTCGAGCCAACAAATTCAAAGCGGGCAAGTAAATATTGGACGATAGAGGCGAGAAGAAAGCGGCCGTAGAGGCTGTAAGAACGATGAACTTCTTCTGGTTTGGACCCCAAATGGAGTGAAGTTGACTGGTAATTTCGGTTTGGGGCTGGGATGTCTCAGTAAGAACAGGCTCGGGGGTTATTTTGGGTGCCATTTCAGGCCCTTCAACGACCTCAGTGACTGCCATGATTCCTGATACGAGTTCGTGCGATGGCGACGTTGGTAGGATTCGAGCACGAAAATGTTGTCAAAGTAAGCTGGTGGGTCCGCGGAACCGGACCACGTGCCGGACCCCTAGATTATGTTGACGAAGCTGTGCAGACAATTGTGGGACTGCTTGCTTTGCTCCTCAACGGTTCGATCCGTTGTTTGACCTGTGTTACAATTTCTTCGTATACTCTGTTACGAGTATAGATGGCAATCGATGGACCGAACACTGCCGTGGACTTGTGAGCATCCAAAAGACAAACAATCCCAATGAGATGGATGGTGCTGCGCAAGTAACTGCCGAAGCCGAGAGCCTTAACCAAATGGTTGCCAACATGCGTGGGGGTTGCACCACAGTGGAATAATTTTGCGAGACTCTTCGTGGACTTGGTCTTGATTACGGACCTACATTTGCCAACGTGCAAGCTGCCCTCGTGATGCCTGCTTCGTCCGAATCGGGGAAACGACATATTGTTGCGTAGTGCCGGGGTCTTGTGTCTTGTGTGAGAAGCATCTGAAAAGAATCCCATCTCAAAGGTGGTAACGGTCGTGACGTGTCAATTTAGAAACGAGTGGAATTGCCATCATCACGCTCGCTATCGATGATATGGCGTCCGAATTTAAAGTGGCTGGCTCCATCTCGGCGTTTCTTGGTCGCCATTTTACGGTAAATTCAAGCAGAGATGGTGGCTTCGATGCTGAGTGCAGGCTCAAAGGTGAACATATATTGATTCAGAGACTGGTCCCGAACAACGAAGTTAATCAATCCATCAAATCCTACAAAACCGGAGTGGAACCAGAAAACCAACTCACCATCCAGCCCGGCCGCTCCCTTCGAGTCGAGGTTGGAAGTCCCGGTGTGTTCGATACGATTTATTTCGTCGACGACCAAGACATGGAAAGAGAATTGTCCGGTGATTGCGTGGAAATCGAAGTGTACGCCTCTGGCTTCAATTTCACAAGTGTCATCATGACCACGGGACAAATCACGGTTGAACACTCGCAGTGGCGTAGTGACTGCAGTTGGGAAAGCCACCCAAGGCATTTCTGTTGGCGACAAGGTGGTATGTATAGATCTTGGTGACGCGCACTCCACCGACCCAGAAATTTCCTCAGGAGAACTAAAATTTCCCTGTCTGCCTTTAATTTCTCAATATCGGTCCTATCGGTCCCTCGTATATAAAACCACAATTAAAGTTGGATTTCTCCTAAAGTCCAAACTAACCAATTCTTACCCCCTAATCAGCCTCATCCCAAATTGTACAAACAACAGCTGAACCAAGGGTAATCTGTGCCAATGGCGCATCTGTATCCAGCATGCCCGTATCCACATCACGTTTCCAGATCACAACAGTTTTGTTAGTCTGATGCCCAATTGCCACCATATCACCCGCTTTATTGAGCGAAAAGTCGCGCGGTGAGTAGCCGCCTGAGGGCGCGAGTTGAACCAACTCGAGCGTTCCGTCGGATGCGATGGAGAATGTCGATATGGTGTCACTGGGCCCGGATTTGAATTGCGTTGAATTGGTAAATGAGATATCGCGGTGAGAGATAAGGACGAATTTATTGTCAGGCTGGGTTTGTTTAGTAAACGTGCTAAATTTATGCTGTGTGGACTTACGGAAAGGACGATACCGCTCTGAGGAGCTGTCTGAGGCGGTTTGGCATTGTCGACTCCTAGGCCTGGGATATCGAAGACTTTGGTGAAAGACATGCCGGCGTCATCGGGAAGATAGGTGACAGAGTATACATATACGATCTGCGAGATTTCTCCCACGAACATGTAGAATAGCTCGTCGGATGGTGAAGTCCAGAAAACACCGTGGCGAGGGCCAGTACCGGGTTCTGTTACGAGGGGTTCGAGCTCGGTGAGGGGAGCTAGCGTGACGGGATCCCAGGTGAAGACGCGGATTAGGTCACCTCCAAGTTCGTTCATG
Source organism: Hymenotorrendiella dingleyae (assembly GCA_003988905.1). Taxonomy (NCBI): domain Eukaryota; kingdom Fungi; phylum Ascomycota; class Leotiomycetes; order Helotiales; family Helotiaceae; genus Hymenotorrendiella; species Hymenotorrendiella dingleyae. The sequence goes on from QYAP01000840.1 coordinate 11,186, forward strand.
ATTAGGAATTTTTCTTCGGGGTCGAGGATTACTTGGTGGAGGTAGGATCGGTCTTGTCGGAGAGGTACTGGTCCGGGGGCTGCGATCGTGGGGAGGACAGTTTCTGCTGCCGGTTCGATGGTACCTGCATCCCCAAGTTTATAGACGGCTCTTGCGCTGGTATTGCTATGGGAGTTTAGTAGGTATAGATCACTCGGTACGCGTTATACATACTAGGAAACAATAGCGTATCCACGTGTGTCCTCACTACCGAAAATGGTGCCATAAACTCCAGATAAAGGAGCTTCTACACTGGAGAGCTTTGTCAAATTCCCTTCTGAACCAACCTCAAATGAATTCACGGAACCACTGGTCACAGTGGTATTTCCTCGATCAATACAATACAGAATTCTGTTGTCTTCGTCGAGGGTAAGCCATGACGGATTCACCGCGCATCCTACTGATTCCGAAGCGATGCTGAGACCGTAACTGCTATTTCCCGTACCATTTGTCGACGGGCCGAGGGAAAGAGTGGTGAGTTTGTCATTTGTTGTTGCGACGTAGAGATTTGCTGCTGTGATGGAGCTGAGGTACATCGACGCATGCATGAATAGCTTTTTAGGGTGCCCCATGTTGAGCGATTGTGGGAATTTGATGCTGAAATATAAAGAGGGACTTTAGTTAGAAAAGAGAGTGTGCAGATGAGACATCTGAATGGCAAGACGCAAAGGGAAAGGGCTGATGCTCTTGCTTAAATAACAATGTTGATGCCAGAGTGAAAACTTTATGTCACCATGTTTCCTTGGTGCACCCAAACTCAAACGTCGCCGCACTTGGCGATGCTTAATTGCTATTCCTCCGCATTATTTCCACATGTCCTTCAGCCCTGCTCATTCGTAGCATCTACCGGAAACACCAGGAAGAGTTCAAAGGCAGAAATGATTCCTTGACCAGAAACTGCGACTTTCGGTAGAGCATCAAATATCTATAATTTGAAGCTATTCTGAGTATTTGACTGCGGTGTTGTGCGACGCCAAGACAATTCTTCTTGGCAGCCGGGAGGATAGAAAGCGGGAAGTGAGTTGGGAGAGTTACTTATATTAGGATTAATCGGAAAGTCTAATAAAGAGGATGATTTCCAGCGGGTACGGATGCTTGGCATCGAGGCTGCATTTCTGAAACGGTGTCGACATTGCATGCTTAACTGTAGTACTGTAGCTTCATTTACCTGCCTTTGCAGTGTCGTGCACCCTCGGGTGACCTACCAGCCTACCACCTGAGCTCGTGTGACCATTGCGCCGATGCCGACGTGCCTCCAGCGAAGCTCCGACCGCCGACCACACCCGGAATTTGTTCGGCCCTACTCCGGAAAGCCGGCTAGACTACGGTATCGGTGGTTGGCATTACGGGGGCCGCCCGGTTATACCACGGAATATCGGTATATGCGTACTCCGGGCCTTTGATCCCTCTTTATGGTTAGTGGTTAGGGGGGGTTAAGCGGTTAAGTGATTAGGGTTAATAGTTAAGAGAGTTAGGGTTAAGGGTAAGTTAAGGTTAAGGTTAATTTAAGGTTATTGGTTTTTTTTTTTAAGTTTTCCGACTATTTTGATTAGGGTTAAAGGGGGATAATTATTTATAATTAATGATTAAAGTTTCGTTAAAAGTATATCGAGCGTTAATATAATAATTATACGAGTTTAAGTAATAAGTTATCCGAATTATGGATTACTTTATAATATTAATAAGGAAAATCAATATTTATTTTAAAAGAAGAAATATTAGAAAATTTAATAATTAATATAATAGAAAATAAGGGTTTAATTATATATATTTAAATTTTAAGGATTAAATAAGAATATTTTATTAATATTTCTTATCGTTTCGATTTATTATATAGAAGATTTTAAATAAAAGTATATAAAAATAGTTTTATACGTTTTTTTTATAAAGAATCTCCTTTTATTTATTTAGATTAATAGATTAAATAATTAAAATATTAAGATTTAAAAGTATTAAATATTAAGAAAAGAAGGATTTTAAGTAATAATTAATAATAATAAGTTATTATATTTTTCGACGCTTTATATAATATCTTAGAAACGGTTTCTTAAATCGGATTCCTTATATTAATTAATATTAAAATTTTAAAAGATTCTTTATATATTATTAAATAATAATTCTAAAATATTAATCTTATTTTTATTAAAATATTTTATAATTAATTTAATAAAAGAACTTAATCTTTATTTGATAATATAAAATTATTATATTTATTAAATAAAAAATTGTTTTTATATAATATTAATTATTTATTAAAAGTTAAGCTTTTAATTTATAATATAATCGTAATAATATTTAATAGTTTTTCCTAATAATATTATTAGAAATATATTTATAAATTTATTTTATAAAATATAAAATTATATATATTATTGGGAATAGGTGGTCATGATCATAATGAGGGGACCAGAAAGAGGCGGAAAGAGTGTAGTATTGAGTGTGGCTAGCTAGAGTAGGCTTATATG
>QYAP01000085.1:0-83254 GCA_003988905.1 Hymenotorrendiella dingleyae
TAGTGTTGTGGTAGTTTTATTATATTTTAGGGTGGTGGGGTAGTAGAAAAGTGATCGGCTCGGTGTCCTGATCGGCTCGGTGTACAACCACGTTATTAAAAATATAATACTTTTATTTTTTAAGAATTTAAATATAATTTTAATATTTTAATATATTAAAAAAGTATTTTAATATTATATATTAAGAATTATAATACGAAATATAGTTTTTAAGGCTTCTTTTATTAAATAATTAATAGAAAACTAAATTTCGTATTAAAAATATAATAGCCTTATTTTTTAAGAATTTAAATATAATCTTATTATTTTAATATATTTTAATAATCTTTTAATATTAAATATTAAAATTTTTAATATAAGATATAATTTTTAGGGTTCTTTTTATTAACTAATTAATAGAAAACTAAACTTCGTATTAAAAATATAATAGCTTCGTTTTTTAAGAATTTAAATATAATAAAAGATTAATTTAATATATTAAAATAATCTTTTAATATTATATCTTTAAATTTTTAATACGAAATATACTTTTTAGGGTTCCTTTTATTAAATAATTAATAGAAAACTAAATTTCGTATTAAAAATATAATAGTTTCGTTTTTTAAGAATTTAAATATAAAGAAATATTAATTTAATATATTAAAATAATCTTTTAATATTATATTTTTAAATTTTTAATATAAGATATACTTTTTAGGGTTTCTTTTATTAAATAACGAGGATTTTTTGGGGGCCAGGAAGGGGAACCTTGCGTTTCGACTCCTACGTCGTAGAACGCAAGGTTTCCCTTTCTGCCTACCCCCAGAAAATGCCTCGCCACTAGGAGGTGCTTTAAAAGGCTTTAGTTCTTCTCTTCTATTTTATTCTAGGGGAGACCCCTAGGACCCCCATCGGGGGCTAGCCCCCGCCCCCAGGGGAATCTTTTGGTGGTATTTAGGTGGCGGTAGAGTGAATAGAGCACACAGGAGGTAAGTGGGAAGTAGGAAGTGCGCGTAGCCCTGAATTCTAGAGGGGGAGAAGCACGTGCCGTCGGACGTCGGATCGGATGCGGCTCCCTGAGGCTCAACCTCGGCATATGCAAGTCTGGCAAGTGGCTCGATGCGCCTTTGATTTAACTTCTAGGCCTCGCACAACCACGAATACCAGGCCGATTTCGATGATTTTAATTCCGTACGATAGCCTCAATTGACTATTGTCTTGATGCAAGTTTATATGATTATCGGTCGTTGGCGCATTGCAGGAGAGGGCGGGTTCGCTATGGCTCACAAAGAGTTGGGGTACGCCCACGTGGATCAGAGGCGACGTCGCTGGACCTCGGCAAACCTGGGACCAAAGTATCCCTTTCCGTTGAATTTAAGAAACGCAAGGTTTAATTAATAGAAAACTAAATTTCGTATTAAAACTATAATAGTTTCGTTTTTTAAGAATTTAAATATAATAGACTTTTCTAATATATTAAAATAATCTTTTAATATTATATATCTATAATTTTAATACGAGATATAATTTATAAGATTTATTTTAAAGAATAATTAATAGAAAATTAAATTTCCTATTAAAAATATAATAGCTTTATTTTTTAAGAATTTAAATATAATAAACTTTTTTAATATATTAAAATAATCTTTTAATATTATATATTTATAATTTTAATATAAGGTATAATTTATAAAACTTATTTTAAAGAATAATTAATAGAAAATTAAATTTCTTATTAAAAATATAATAATTTAATTTTTAAAGAATTTAAAAATAACTTTAATTTTTTAATATATTAAAATAATCTTTTAATATTATATATTTATATTTTTAATACGAAATATAATTTTTAAGGTATATTTTATAAAATAATTAATAGAAAACTAAATTTCGTATTAAAAATATAATAATTTAATTTTCTAAGAATTTAAATATAATAAATTATTATTTTTATTATTTTAAAAACTTGAAATAATTATTTAATAATATATATTTATAATTTTAATACGAGATATAGTTCTGAGGGTTCTATTTATAGAATAACTTATAAAAAACCAAATTTCGTATTAAAAATATAATAGTTTTATTTATAAAGAATTAAATATTATAAATTATTATTTTTATTATTTTAATATATTTAAATTATCTTTTAATATTATATATTTATATTTTTAACACGAAATATAGTTTTTAGAGTTCATTTCATAGAGTAATTAATAGAAAATCAAACTTCGTATTAAAATAATAAGGATCTATTTTTCTAAGGATTTAAATATAATTTAAATAGAGAGTAAAATACTTCATCCCTTCTAACCTTTACCAACTTAATCTCAGCTACCAATCTTTCACCCTCTCTTCATTCATCCTTCGCAGCCTCGATGTATAGATAGCTCTCTATTATTATATCGGCAAAATAACGCCTATTTATTACGCTTCGTACCGGCCATTATTCCTACAACCAAGGGGGCGGTTCACGTTTCCTTACATAGCAATACTTGACTGCACCCTCAATGTATACTTTCTTTCTGTATTTCCGTAGCTTTCCTTTCTTTAGTTTTAAATCCTTGTAATAAATCGTTACTTCAAATCAAGATCGTTACAATATTGCTCCCTCGGATCTTCAGTTATATACGCCGTCATCATATCAATGTTCATTGCTTTAATAGAATTAGCAGTTGATTTCATGTGTTTAACCATTTCAAAAGCGTTGGTAGGTGAAATGTAGAAGGGTGAGTTTTGACCAGGATGATATGTAGATTTACTAGTAGGCCCTACGGTCGCAGCCTATTGTATTCGGGCCATTAAATAAAACAACTCTTATTGATCGATTTATTGTCGATTTGTTGTGGCCCATAGTAGTAGCAAACAATAATAGTACAACGGATTAGTATGTGAAATACTGCCTTTTATTGATGGAGGTAGACATTATTTTGAATAAAACTGATAATTATTGTTTTAGATTTAGCTTTTAGTTCTCAGATGCCCCCTTCCTTTAGCCCTGTTCTAACTGCCACCATGGCCACTGGCATCCCAACCACCGTAACCTCGCTGCTACACCCTCACCGTCGCACCCTCGCCGGCGCACTCCCACCAACTTTCCTGGTGGCATAATGCAAGTAGGAGAGTCGATAAGGGGGTCGATAAGGAGGTTTCGCGGGGGGAGAAATCACTTACCGATTGCAGGGGCCAGAGAAGGGGAGAGAGAGGGGGAGAGAGAGGGGGAGAGAATACTTATTTATGATGTAGAGAGAAGAGAAGAGAGATATCATTTACTTAATCCAGGGCACCGATAGGGGGGAAGAGAGAGAGAGAGAGAGAGAGATTACTTACCTATTATATGGAAAGTAGAAGGGGGGGGGGGAGTTCTTACCTGGAAGGCTTACCTTGGTGTTGTAGAGAAGAAAGAAAGAACGGAAGAAAAAACTTCTAAGGTAAAATCGTAAGAATGCGATCGTCGCGATGTGGCCACCCGGAATTTCCCTTGAAGGTACCTTATAGTATTAAAATGTGTGGGGAGTGATATGTGAAAGCAATTAAATGCGGCCATTAAGTGGCTAAAACGAACCCTATTGCTTTCATATGTTACTTCCTATATAATCTACTATTATAAGGTATCTTACTACTCAATAATAAATGTTTTTTCTATAATTAAATCATTTAAGATTATATTAATTGCGGGCTATTAATTAGGTGGTTGATCTTTTGCAGATAAAATTAACTAATAATGAACGACATACAACCTTTATTTGGCGCATTCCAATCATAGTTGTTGGCCTGCCACTGTAGGGAGGGTTGTCGAATTGGGTGCCGATTTCAAGGAGGTTAGACTCGCAATCTTTAGGGTAAATTTGAACGCACTTTATGGGTGGACATTTTCGTGGGGAATCGAAGTACGTGCTATGTTGTATTGTATTGTTACACTGGTTGGAGTTTGCGGTGTGATTCGAGGAAGGTCTCCGTGGACGGGTGGGCATTTTCCCACTTCTGTTGCAGACTTTCTGGGAGTGAAACCACCAACAGCGGCACATACGAATTGGCTGATATCAAACATAAGGTTTTCGGAGATCCCAACTGTGGTTGGCGAGCGCGACTATATGTTGGGCCAGGGGTGACACACAAATCTTGTCAGATCTATTTAACACTACTTCTCGGAAAGAAGTCAGAGGGATCTACCCCGAGTCATCGTACGAAGTTTAAGTCGTCACTGTGAACCGGTCCATTCGGTTTCGAAACGGCAATCAGTTAGGCAGACAATACAGTACCGACCCGCCAATTACCAGTCCTGAAATCATTGCCTAGATTTCGGTAGTATGCCGAGTCCGTGAGGCTCTACTTGATTCCGAGGAATCCAATCATAAGGATGTATCAATAATCTGACACGCGCCGGGTATGTTGTGCTCTCCCAGGCCTGTGTTTTTCAAGTTTTTGTCATGCAACCATCTTGAATTCACCTGCAACGCTTACTTTGCGCGCATAAATTTGGAGCCAATGATGTGTACGATGTTGTTAGATTTTGAGATGACAAAGCAAGCAAATGGGATGGGCAAACTAGGCGACAATACAAGACCATACATACTTGATAGAAGCGTGAGATTGAACGAGTTGATAGACTGTTACGATCACTTTCTATATACACTTCGTTTCTTTGACACTGCCGGTTGAGTGATCGGTGGCATAAGGACACGGGGATGAGTTGGATAGTAGTATTCAATAGAGTACTTGGAATTGTACTTCCTTCTTACAGTCAAGACATCAATTGTCTCTATTGGATTATCACTCGTCATGCGCAGATGTTATCTTGCTTATTGGGAGCCAACGATAACGTTTCTCACCCCTACTGATTCTCGCTTAGCTTTTCGGTGAGGTTCGCGCACTATGTCTCCTCGGAGGATTCGACTCTTTGGTTCGTTATTTTGCCGCTTAAGTATGACTACTCCTCACTGCTTATACTCGAATAGCGCGCTATAATACCTTTAATATGAACAATCGATTTTGGAGAGAAATCCTTTTAGAGTTGCGACTCTAACAGGAGCAGTCTTCCGTTTACATCCACTATTTCCAGCTCTTCCTACATATGTCACTTTCAAAGTTCGAGTCTTGCCGCACATCTCAACCCCGATTTCTTTTCCAACATGTCACCAAAACGCCAAAATTCCAAAGCAGAGAGCACCATGTAAGCATCGCATCACCAAAATCCTCGACTATGAGCCCTACCTCATATTGCAACAGAAGTGCTGCCGGTGAGAAAATCAGTAGCCATACTTCCTCGAACCACACCTCAAACTCCATCCAGTCACAACATAGCACTTACTCTGATTCCCCACGCGAACCTCCACCCACGAATTGCGCTCAAACCAGGACCAAAGATTACGACCTCCTTAAAATCGGCACCCAATTCGACGACTGCCCTAGCAAAGAAAAGCCACCCTTTTACATTTCTTCGACCAATGCTTATGAAATGGCCAAAATACACATGAAAGAGAGTGGTGAAGCAATGGACGCCGATATGATGGCCGTGTATCTGAATGACGATCCGAGGGAGCAATATGCACTTTTTTGCCGGCGTGATAATGGAGAGCTATCCATACATCGCGCTTGCGAAGGATGAAAGACGGAGGTCGAGTTGGTAAGGAGTAGGATGCGAGAGCGTATTGATGTTAGAGATGGTCGTTCAATTGTGGTGTTCTTTGGTTTCTGTACATTGATACTGTAGCACAGAGATTATTAAGAGGTGTCGTAATTAGATGCAGTAACACGCGTGCAAGGGTCTAGAATCTAGGAAATCGCTATTATGAGACGTTGCATTACTTGGTCAACCCTAACTATGTATGCTTAAAAGAGAAAAGGCTAGTAGAAGGAGTAAACAATTCCTGTAATCCAAAACCGCTCCTAAGATTACAATAATCCCGGAACCTTCCAATTCCATTTCAAATTGAAATCAAACCTTTGAGATTACCATCTATCACCCGAAAACAAATTAATTCCCATTTGATTCCATGGATAAAAAAGGTACCGAGCAAATAAACGATACCTCACCTCCCACAACAACCGACCGAGTCCCACCTACCCAACCACCTACCATTCCACCCACCAACCCGGCTTCCACAACCCATCAGATGCTCCCGGAACGTCTATCCGAGGAAATTAAATATTAAAAATTCTACTTGCCACTTGTAACGGCCTCGTCGAGATTTTGTGCATGCCGAGGAAGAGACATGACTTGAAAAAGGTCTGCTGCTTTGAGAACTGACCCACGGTTTTTGAATTTGAGTGTGGTTCTTCAGTTTGGACGATATGGCGCTCTTTACAACATTCTTTTTCCTGGCGGGTCTCCTGGGACTTTTCGAGCCTGTGTTGGCATATGGGCTTTTCTTTCAACCGCGTGCGCTGATAACACGGGTAAGCCCAACATCCCTCATCTGCCTCTTTACTTCATCAAAGTAAGCATGCGACCTAGTTACTAACACCCTCTCTCTCACAGTTTGAAACAACCATGCTCATCCCCCCCACGCCCCGCCCAGAAGCCGGTGGAATCCACTACATATGGCCGGGTCTACAACCCACCGCCGACAACTACGTCTTCCAAGATGTGTCGGGCGATGAACTGAATAATGGGAATGGGTGGACCTTTGCCGAATGGGAGGTGGCTGGGAAGTGAGTTGTATTTCTGTTTTTTTTTGGGGGGGGGATGGTTTTTGGTTTTCTGTTTTGAGTTTTGAGTTTTGATGGGGGTTTGGGCTTTTGTGAAAGGGGGGCGAGGAGGACTGGGGACGGGGAAGAGAGATGAAGAATGGGAATGAGAAGGATGAAAAGGTTGGGTTTGATGTGATGAGAGAGTGGAGAAGAGAAAGAAAGAAAGGCTAATACGCAATCCGAATAGCGGCAATTACAACAAAACAGCAGATATAAAAGGTATCCCCCCCAACCCCATCTAAACCCACATCTAACCCAACCCCCAGTCTACCCCGGCGACACAATCGACATCTGCTTCATCCTCAACCCCAGCAACGGCCAATGGTCCGACCGGTGGTCAACCTCCCCAGGAAGCGTAGGTACCGCAGCCGGGGAAGCGTATTCGATACAGAACTTCATCGCCCAGAAGGATATGACGGGTACGTTTAGTCCCACTCAAATCCGTTCCCATACCACTCAAATCCCAGTTATAGGAAGCAGGGGGCATTTGATAGTTTGAAGATGTGCTAATGAAATGTACTGCTTGAAGCTGCTTTTGGAGAATTGACACAGGTAAGTGTCAGGAATAGGACTTGGGGTGATGTAAAGAAAAAAAGGAATACTGATCTATGATAGGCGCTTTTTGTAATCGAGCTCATTGGGCCCGCGACATGGAATTTTGGACAGTTGACTTTTACCGATATCAAAATCGTAGCGCAGACATTGAGTACGAGTTGGTGTTCCACGTACGTCCAACCCCCCTACTGACACCAATTCCAAATTCATGCCTCTCCATCTCTTCTGCGCCAGCTAACACCAAGAAATGGAAATAGTCCAGCCCAGCAATCTTCATTCAAGTACACAATTGTGAACGCCGTGGCCAGCGTATTGCCAGGGACTAATAGCACGCTGTGTTCCATCGATCGAATAGACTTTGTGTCGCCAAATTGATGGAGGGACATGTACAGTAAAACTGGATGAGCTGTCGGCGGTGAACTTCGCTTTCAGCATTATTCGCAAGTCGACATTGAGGACGAGGTTCTGAATGGGTGTATTTATATAATTTGAGGGGAATGGGAATTATTCGGTGCGCAAAAGGAAGATGGAGATGACTAGCTTTTAGCAAACGAGAAAAGGCAGAGGAGTGATAAGTTGCTGTTGCAGAGAAGGGTGTAATTGAAAGGGTTATTCTGGGGATTTCTGAAAGGTGGTGTGTTATTGAAAAATGATCGTGACGATTTTTGGAAACGAAAGACTGTAAAGGCAAGAATGAGGAGTACCAATAGAAGGAAGAGGAAAACAAGAGCCAAAAGCGCTTAAACCACGACTACCATGGCAGTAATGTTAATCGAACATGGTATCCTGACTCATTTATTGAGTAAAAACCAATGCTATTCGAGTAAAAGAAAGAGTTGCCTGCTCTGTAAGAATACTCGGACTAGCAGTTCGAATCAGCAGTGACGAAGAAGGAAATGCTCAATCTACGAAAGCAGATGAGAGAAACGAGATCGACTCTTCGTAGAAGATGAAGCTCACAAGGCCTTGCAACGCAATTCAACAGAACCAAAAATACAGCAAGCGCACCAAATCAGGTACACACCATGATAACAAATAGAAAAACGTATTTCTCCTTCAGATTTCATTACAGTATCTGCACGGGAAACCGAATACGTGGACTGCTGTACTCCGCACGGGACAATTCGGCACTCCACTCTCCAGTGCAAACCCGAACCGACTTCGGTTCAGGGGAGAGAGATGAAGAACTTGGCACCGAACTTTCTTTCATCTGCCGAATCCTACCCCTGAACCCTATGAGGATGCGATCTTCAACGGTGTGGGTACCAAAGAGGTCGCAAGTGACTTCCCTGATGGTACTCTACACAAATTGGATTTGTCCTCTTTATGTTCAAGTTGCGGTGTACCTACGTACCGCTGTGACACACCACACCCTCGTGTGCTCAGGCTCAGGAAATGAAAATCTCGCACTTCCCACGGAAAACCTTTGTAACGGGAAAAGTCAAAAGCGCAAATCTGGAAAAGCGGTATCGAGCAAATGACGTGTTGTAGGCCGGAGGTAGTGAAAATTAGCTTTCAAGTCCGAATTGAGTTCGTACCGAGGAGGCCAAGGGGGGGGGGGAAACTCCGAAAATGATGACTCCATCACGTGCCGAGCACGATCGCTGAAGTGTCAAGAGAGTGACTGAAATCGGGTGTCGAATGGGAAATCGCTCGTTTTCAAAGCCTCTCCCATTTTACACTCATTTTCTCAGATTTGTAAGAGAGAATTCAGGTCGAATGGGAGAGTTCTTTCGTTTTCAAAGCCTCTCCCATTTTACCCTTATTGTGTCAGACCTGTAAGAGTGAATGGAGGTGTATCTTTCAAAGCGCAGTCTGAGCGAGTTTGTGTTGAGTTGAACGAGAATGAGTAGGCTCGGCGGTGCAACTTGGTACAACTCTCTGAAGCAGTACTGACGAGTACGGTTCCTGGATATTCGGGAGCAGCCCCCCTTTTTTCATCCAAAATGATATTGTAACTTCAAGCTGGAACACAGAGAAAACCTCATCGCTGGCCCCCCCCTCTTTCTAATGAGAAGCAGCTCCAAGTATGCGGATATGGACACTGCTTCTTCACGCAGCCGTAAGCCTCCAATCCAGAGTCACGCTTCCGAGCGGGGTCATGCAGCTGCATCCCTCGAGCGTTCGGCAAACGCGCGACAACGAGGCAGACAGGAATCTGGTGGTCCATGGAATCCGATGGAGGAAATGAGATTGTCCGACGTGCTGCAAAGCAAGTTGTCAAACGGTGGTGTGGTGGTGCAAACAAGCATAGCCGGCTTGCATCGTCGACGAAGGACTCGATGAGAAATCTAGAGCTCGAGGATGCATCTCGATAGACACTCCGTCATCGAAGCTGCTCGTCAAAACCCCCACCAAGCCTGCACTGCTGCACCACAGCCGCCCACTCGCCTGCTCTTCTGACGAACAACGTCGTGAGACGAGGACAATCGCATCTTGGACCGAATGGGATGACACAACGAGTGCTGTTGAGCTGCACCACCCACTTGCTCGACGAGGCTTCTCAAATCACCCAATGGCCGCCAAATCATCGACCCTCGCATCATGGAAAAGCTTGGAGCGGAAAGCTTTGTGCAACAGAACCGCCAGGAGCGCTTCCATCAGAAGAGGGGGAGCTGTCGAGCTGTCGAGCTGAGCTCGGTGTGGAAGGGTTGTTTCCCAGCCTTGCATCTCGCATGATGAGAAAGCATCACCGGCGCAGCGGAAAGCGAACATGAATTGAACACAGATGAGATCTTCACAGATTCCTTCTTCCCTGGGAGCACGTGCTTTGCGGGAGATGGACACGATCATCCGTCATCGCACTTACGTCGGCGAGGTCCCGAACTGCGCGTTAAAACTCAAAACAGATGAAGATATTCAGGACAGCCGGGATAGCCTGGGCCAGAAAAAGAAAGTCGAGGACGGTGGGTGGGGCGGGCCGCTGATTGAGAGAAACGTGCTGTGCCGCCAAATGCTTGGTCGCGCTGCTGGCAGCCCGGGCGTCAAAGGTGCCCCTCTTCTCCCTCCTTTTCCGCGCTCCGAGCCATCATTGGCTTCTTCCTCACACGGTGATTCCTGACACGGCAGCTGTCAGCTCCAAATCACCCCGCACGCCGCCCACACACTCGTTTTAGTCAATACTTGCTGCTACTGCTGGGTGACGCTCCGCGGGTCCTCCGGAGGCCACTGCCGTGGAGGCTGTCTTCGCTGCGCTCTAGGAAACTGTCCTGCTGTCAATAGCTGCAAAATGAAGCTGGGGAGTATATCTTCATGTAGCGAGCTCAGGGGAAATCAACGGGAGCAGATTGGTGGACATAGCTCTTTTTGGTGGGTCCCCTCAGGTGGTGTGGACATGGATTCCATGCTCGCAGAGCTCACGATATCGAGGGAGCTGTGGGCGCCGGCGCTGATTCGTGCTTGGCCAGCATGCATCCCGTATCACATTTTGGCTCATTTTCGTCATAACCGCGGCGAGCCAGCTGCCAATTATACTCCCCAACCCTGGCCAATATCTGGCAGACCCATAGACCCGCCTTTCTGCGCGTCTTGATAAGCCGGTTAAAGCAAGCGAGAGGAACAACGCATCGTTGTCTCATGCCCTCACCCACGCCGAAATTCACATAAGTGCGCCAGTCCCCGCCTCCACCACCAAATCTTTCTCATTCCCAAAAACCATTCCCATCTCTCAACCGACATATGCATCAATTGTGCTAGTATTGCAGCCGCAGGATTTTTGCTCCCGACCACATTCTTGTTCTTCACCACCAACCAAAGCAACCCAGGACTCTTATTCTTGATCCATCGTCCGTCCGTCCGTTTCTGTAGCCGCTGGCTCGTTCACACCGCCAACACCCAACCACTGGTCACCGACCCAAGAGAAATCCCACAGTGTGCCAGGAGATCCTCATCCCAATGACTTGTGCTACCCAAACGGTTGCCCTCTTGGACACCATGTCTTTCGAACCGCTCAAACACACCATCCGAACCAAGGCCACCGCCAGGTATATTTTTTTCTTTTTATCGTGATCGCTTTGCTGAATTTTGCGTCGTGGTGGAATGTTGTCCGAGATTCATGTCTTTCTTTTTGCTTCAAACACTCCAGGAAATCGACATGCTGCTCTTCCCATGGATCCCAGGAATTTCATTTTCAGCTCAAGTTCATATCCGCTCCATGGCTCTTCCAGACAGTCGAAGTGCTTCAAAGTGTACCAGTCACCAGGGCAGCAGCATTATGATAAAGCTCAAGATAGCGTGCTCTTCAGTCCCCGGAATTCGTTTCGTGGCGTAAGTATCTCCTGTCCTCTCAACCACACACCGTGGTTCACTCCGGATTTCTTCATTTTTCCGTGGTGCCGTTCAGGATCTTGCCCTGGGATGGGTTCAGCTCCTAGCTGGTTCGTTCTCAAACCTTCGACCTCTCCATGGACTCGAGATGTGGGTTGGCACCTGTTAGCCACATCACCCTTCAACCACGCCAACGGACCTTGCTCAGATTCTTCTGCCTTTCCACAAGATTGCTCTGCGCCAAGGAAGGTGTGCTGTCATGGCACACTTTCCTACCAAACCTTTTATGTTGAGGTTTTGCAGCCGCACCGGTAGTTCGCTCGACAACTGGACCATTTACTTTCCATCAAGGACCCTAAGGAACCGTTGTGGAATTTCCGTGGACACTCCGTGGTTGATATGCAATTCGACAAACTCATCCGGACGCCGAAAGAGAACCCTTTCGGCTTGGGCGAATTGACCGTGGCCATCCGGCGTCGGTGGATTCAACCGGCATTTATTCATGCCCTTGAGTACGTACACCTACTGAGCACTGACTTTATAGTCTTGCGTGCTACCCCTTTCGCCGCCTACAATGCACTAACCATCGCTCGCTTCGCGTTTTTTGTAGAACATTTCTGGGTCTTGTGTATGGATGCCGGACAGCTCTGTTTACTATTCCTTGTTTTACCTCCTGGGCCAAATGGATTCCGCGTTTCATTTCTTGTTCTTCCTGGCGTCGACAATCATCTTACTCGAACCCGAGGCACCTGGATTCTATGCAGCGTCCCTTTGCTTCCTGCTGGTCTGTCATTCCGCTTACTCCCTAAATGATGTTGACCATTGTGCTGACTTGAATGTGATATCAGGTTCTCGATTTATTGTTATTGTTTTATTTCCTTTGTCATAAGAGATTACGAGTGGTTTTCAAACAGTGGATGCACAGGACACTAACATAGTTATGGTGTAGCGGTTTCAATCTTTCAAAAGGCCAGAATTCTTCCCATGGACTTTCAGGACTTTCTTTTCATCGCACAGCACCTACTCAGGGGCAAAACAGCGGATCATTGTGGAGTGAGGAAGCTCAACAGTATTCGCACCAAGATTCTACCACCCATGGACATTCCCAGGGATATATTGATTACGACTATTTCCCAGTATCTCAGGAAAGCCAGACCGGTCAGAGAGAAGTAAGAAATGCAGTGCAGAGTCACTGGAATGGTCAAGTAGTCCCGACTAAATTTGAGTCAACGGACATGTCACGCCTTCCATCTCAGGATTCCAGAGGAGCAGGTTCCCACAAAGCAGTTCAATCTTCAGTCAATACGTATGATCAAAGCCGATCGGGATATTCCACTTCTCATGGTACTTTTCATATGTCATCAGCAGCATCAGATGCCACAGGTAGATCCAGCCCTGACTATGCATGCACACCCACACAACCGATGGATTTGCCGGAACTCGACTACAACTTCCTAGGGGATGATATAACCAGTGCTCAAACGCTTTTCCACAGGCCTTCAGCTGCAGGAACAGATACACAGCTTCTCAACCTTTCCGTTGCTGGACCCACATTCAACCCATATGTCACCGCTGGAGATGATTCATTCGTACCTTTCCCGATATCGATGGTCAGCCACGCTCCAGTGGTTTCAGAGCCTCTAATCTATGATCAAAGTGCGATTCCCGAGTCTGGCGTACAGTGGGATGTTGCCGAGTTCCTGGAATCCCAACGATCGTCACCAACAGTTCCTGATACCTGGACTGCAAATCTCATGAGCCCAACAACAACCAGTCCTGCAGAGTACTCCCCAACTCTTGGAGCCCTTTCCCCAAGGTACGTTGAACAGGATTTTCCGGCTTTTGTGGAATCGCCCCCTCACGAGCTCGGTGACATGGCAACGAACCAACATATGGGACCACAACAAACCAAGGTTATGCGCAGCATAGCAACTGCGAGACAGACGTTCGATGAGAACATCAAGATGCCTACAGGTGGTGATGATGCTAATATGCCCATTCCATCTACTCTGGACGACAACTTCGCACCACCACGAGATCATCCGTTGTACCACAACGTCACCCCTCAGGCCGATGGATACCACTGCCCATTTGAAGGCAAGCCTTTCTGCCAACACAAGCCAGAAAAGCTCAAGTGCAACTATGAGTATGATACCACTTTCACTCCCCGCCTTCCGAGCTTCTAAGGTACTAACTATATGTTTGCAGCAAATTCGTGGATTCACACCTCAAGCCATACCGTTGCAAGGCAGTTGCGTGCGGGAATCTTCATTTCTCATCGACGGCGTGCTTACTACGACACGAGCGTGAGGCTCACGCAATGCACGGCCATGGCCACAAACCATTTCTCTGCAAATACGAGGGATGCGAGCGATCCGCTTCTGACCATGGATTTCCTCGTCACTGGAACCTTCGTGACCACATGAGGCGTGTGCATAAGGAACCAGACACTCCCAGGACTAAGAGTAATACATCCAAATCTCCTCCACCACCTTCTGGGCCCAGCCGAGGCAAGAAGCGCAAGGCCGATGAAAACCCAGAAGACCAACCCATGGAGAAAGTCTCAAAGAGAAGCACCTCGCCGCCAGTTGTGTTGCACCAGCAGCCACAGGGGCCGACTTTGATGGAAAGTTACGCTCAGGATTACCAAAGTCTCATGGAGCTTGTTCAGCAAGCCAGAGATCCACGAGACCACTCCAACAAGGACCTACTTGCCAAAGTATCTGACCTTGCCAGGGAAATGCATCACAAGAGCAGCAAAATTCAAATTGCTTCAAGTTCATTCACAGCTCCAGCCGTTTTCCCACAAACGGGCTGAAAATGCACATGACAAGTGTTCTAATCATGAAGATTGTAAGTGGTTCCACTTGAGCACTGTTAACCCAAGCAGATGACTAATTCGATTTTGCAACATAGACTATACAACAGATATGACTATTTTGATTTGGATTCCCAAAGCCAGTGGAATACGCAGCAAAGCCGTTCCCAGTACGGCGTGCTCTTTCCGTATAAGGATATCGACAGTCAGAGTCATGCTACCAGTCATGCAAAATTGCCTATGGATAATGCCGTATGGACTACCGAGGACTGAGCCAGGAGAAAGTTTCTTGTCCTAGTGGATGGATGCCCATGAGATATGCCCAAGGACCTCCTGCTGGAAATCCAACCAGCAGGCCAGAGTTGAGACGCGCGGAGAGAGAGAGAGAGAAAGAAGAGCAGAGATGAGAATAAGACAGAAAGACAGAAAGAGCATCGTATTATGGAGACTTTGCGTCTTCTTTGTTGTTTTTGCGTGTTCTGCTTGCGATAGATTGTTTTGGAATTGAAGTTGGAGAGGCAAAGGGAGATGGATGAAAGTATTGGGTGGCTATTTGAGTATCGTCGGAAATTCGGAATGAAATGGATTGGAAATTTGATTAGGTTATATAGTTTTGAAATTGCTTCACTTGAAATGAATTTCTCTTCGAATTGGTGATTTATTGTTAGTTGACTCGTATAGTTTCTGATATCAAAGCGTTGAAAGTATAATGCTTTCAACGCTCTTTAAGTTAAGTATATAACTTGATATAAGTAATAGATAGAACTACCTAAATACTTTGAGTATGTACCTAGGTACTCTCAAAATGCTAGAACTCTCTCTCAACCTCATCAATAGAGGTGAAATGAAAAGATGACTTAGTTGCTTATGCGAAAGTATCAAGTTGAGAGATAACATTTAAACCCAAATTTCTCATTAATAAAACTTTGGGTAAACCAAAAAAACAAGGGAGCGAAGGGGAGAATGGACGGCGTGAGTAGCCTTGCTTACATAATACCCCGCAAATCGCTACGTAATGTAATGTATTTCAATCCAGCCTCGTCGGGACACGCACGAATTCCATCGAGAACGCAAAGAACGAAAGAACACGCACAACGCAAACCGAAACTGATTTTGATTTACAAAGACTCGAACCTCTTTCGCAGACTTCGCCATGGCACGCACATCTACCAAGCCAGCACGCGTTGCGACTCCCATAGATCCCACAGCAGGAAATCTTACGCGCATGCTGTCGCGTCTTTACGATACCATTATTACGCCGAATAAGGAGCAGGACTACCGGTTGAGGATTTCGGCGCTGGAGAGGGAGAGGGTTGGTGCGGTTAGTATTCTTTTGGTTTTCTGGGGGATGGGGAAAAGGGAGGAGGGAGGGAAGATGTTTGGGGGTTAAGAGTGAGGAATATGTGCTGATTTGTTTTGTTCCTAGAATCTGAATTATGCGAATGGGTTATTGTTACGACTTGAGCAGGATGCGCAAGGGATTAAGCTCGTGTCGAAGAGGCAGGAAATACAAAGGGATTTAGTGGATAAGAGGGCGCGTATGGCGCGTTTGCAGGAACGGTTGGATGAGCTTGAAGAGGTTGGTTGCTCTTCAATTGGCAATAGGACTGGCACTGACAAGACAATATAGCTCGCACATCTCGAAGTAGACGACTCCGAAGGGGAGGACCTCATTGGCGAACACACTCCTTCGGAAGAGGGAGATTTACCAGAGGGTTACGTCCGTCCAGTCCCAGATCTCTCAGGTCCTGAGATACCAGCTTTGCAGGCTGAGCCCTCTGAGCTTCGCAACCGCCGCAAAACGGTCTTCGACGCAGACGACCCCAACACCACTATAACCACCGGCATATCCCCCCGCACCACCCTCCCTCCCCAACCCAAAGCTCCCTCCCCCACCTCCCCCATATCCCAAAGCACCAAGGAATCCCTCCTAACCCACAACCGCACGGAACAAGAAGCCATCACCGCCTCCCTCCTCTCCCTCGCCTCCTCCCTCAAAGAATCCTCCAAACTCTTCGCGCAATCCCTAGACGACGAAAAAGATGTGTTAGACGCGACGGGCAGAGGAATGGAGAAGAACGAGGAGGGCCTGCAGAATGCGAGTAAGAAGATGGGTTTGCTGCGGAGTATGAGTGAGGGGAGGGGCTGGTGGGGGAGAATGTTGATGTATGTGTGGATTGCGGGATTGGCGGTTGTGGCGATTTTGGTGGTTTTTGTTATGCCGAAGTTGAGGTTTTAGGATAGATTAGATGGGGATGTGTAAAAGGGGGGTTTTTGGATTGGAGTTTATGGCGTTCTCGGGTGGGGAAATGGACGGGGCGTTTTAAGGAAATATAGAAGTTATCATCTCGGGCATCTTTATTCGAGGTTAGATACTATATTAGTTTAGTTACAGTGTAGTGTCACTTTTCACTGAGCTCCAGACATGGAGGAATTGAATATTCTCATTGTGGCGGTACGGTATCAAGTGACCTGCTACCAGCACATATTAATTTCCTTGGGCGTTGTTTCTTATATCTTTCGTGGCAAAAGTAGTCTTCTCCATCAATCATGGCATGTATCATCTCAAGTGAAAGTGATAGTATTAGTACGAATGAACTGAATAAGGAGCAGATGTTCTGTTATTTATGTGTGAGCCCTGGTTTTTACGTGGTTCTTTTCTTCTGCTTCTGTTGCCACTCTTATGTCTTTCTGCTAGGGATTTTATTTATTTCTAGAGATAAGGGGTGGGAAGTGAGTGTGTTGGGAATGAGTGTTTTAATAGGCGAGTTAAGTTTACTCTATGTAGGCTATGGATATGAAACATTTATACAATATACTCGGTGTTTATGCCATGTCTGTCAACTTGAGCGTTCATCTGATATATTCAACGTCGTCGTTTCATTCACACCTCCCCACATTCAGACGAACTCTCTCTCTTTCTCTAATTCTATCAAAATGAAAGCTTCTAAACTCTGGCAAAACTCAATGTTGTTTCATGAATAATTCACCAAGTCATCAGGTTTTCAGACGAACTCAATTTAAGTGACAGCGTATAAGTGTTTTCCAGCACTGTCGAGATGTGAAGGAGAACTATTGCTGCACTATGATCGGTTTCTCAACCTCCCGCCCCCCTCAAAATCTCCATAAATCTCCCTCCTCTCTTATTTCCTCATTTCCCTTCCCTAAATCCCCAGCTTACTCCCTCTACGCACAACTCGGCACCCCCTTCCGTATCAAAATCACCATCTCTCTTCTCCTCGAACTCAACCCGCCTATCCAGCAACCAAAAGTTCCAAATGCGTACCACCGATCTCCTCCTCGCAGCCCTAACGCTTATTGCTCCTATTACTGCTGGTAGGATGGAGGTGAGATCTAGTGAGACACCTAAAGGAGCTGGTGTAGGAGGAGTAGGAGGAGGGGCAACGTGTTTTGATGCTGGGGAGAGTATTTTAAGTGTATGTAGAAGAGGGTGTTGAGAAGAGGGAGAGGAGAGGAGGGTGTGGATGAGAGTGAAGGGAGATTGAAGTGTATGCTAATATGTAATAGGGCGGTGGCCAATACAATAAACCCGCGAATAAGCTACTTAGAACGTATACGCCTGCGAGTAAGCCAGCGGTATAACATAAATATACCAAATCCAAATTTTCAAACTCAGCAAAAGCGACCAGCATCTCCTCATGCCGCATTATATCACGCCGAAATCTTCATGTAACTCCGATCTGGTACCTCTTCATGTCATACTCTTACTAGCTTTGATACCAACTTATTTTCCTCTTCAAGGCTAAGTGATGGGACGGATGGAGGGAGGAAAGATGGAGGGAGGGAGATGCTGAGTTTGGGGTATGATGTAGTTTTTTCCGGGGGGGTTCTTGGTTTTAGAATTTTGGGGTTATGATTCAATTGGCTTACTATTTTCGGTTATGTCTCTTCTATCGTTAGGAGTGATACCTATCAACTCACAACCCACTGCTCACATACTATCACAGCAGAATCCGAAATTATAAAAGTCACTACGGTATTCAATCAGTTTTGAAAACCTATCTACCACTGTAGAACCTCCTTTGGAGTTTCGGGCTACGGCGTAAGAAGCAAAAGAATCACGAGCTCCGAGGTGCTAGGCGAGTACGTGACGATTGATAATTGAGTATGTCTTGACTCTTGTGCTGTCTTATGTCAAGTAAGACTCGGGACCGAGTTAATGTTGCGGGACTTCGAAGTAAGACCGATTTTCATACGGGATATTCACTTACCAGGTCAGAGTCAACGGTTTAAGCTTAAATATTGCGTTTATGGACTTCGGATATATAATGTAGCCGGGTACTTCACCCTTGGCCAACCGAGACAGATAAGCGAGTACGTAACAACTTTTCACTTGAATAGGATGGTTGACGTCCGATGCTCTCAATCACTCTATATCACGAGAAATTTCTTCACTGGATTCCACGGCCACGTTTCCAAATATGCATACGTATGCAGACATTTGAACGGCAGGGGAAAGAATGATGGCGAACTGTTGGCGGGGGATTCCCAATGGGGGTTGGGGACGGCGAGACAATTAAGGGATGGGAATCCTTCCTTCACATTCACCAAATATCGTGGGCAGATTCTTGATGTCAACCATCCCATTGTTGACCATGAGGAAGGGTATATATACCGTACTTCTCCATTACCAACTCACCTTCCCCGTCTTCTAACCTCTCGCTCTTTTCCCTGTCACACGTAATTCATAATGCAATTCCCAACAAACACCCTCCTTGCTGCAGCCATATTCACAACCTCATGTCTAGCACGCCAACTCCCAAAAAGGAGCCCGATACGAGGGAGCGGTCTCTTCGCCGGTCCCGTCGTTGAAAAAGCTGGGAACATTGGGAATTACAATTGGGCGGGTGCTTCTATTGCGCCGCCTTCGGGACAGGCTTTTCAGGGCGCGTTTGGGGAGTTTACTGTTCCTACTGCGAGGGTGCCGTCGAATGCTGATGTAAGTTTTGTCTGGTTGGGGCTTTTTGGGGGGAATATGGTGGCTGACTTCTTGGAATGAAAGGATGGTGTTGAGTATCAAGGGGCTGTCTGGATTGGCATCGATGGGTTTACCGATGGTCTTGTGTTCCAAGCTGGGATAGATTTGAATGTTAATACGCAGACGGGGAGCGCGGAGTATAACGCTGTGAGTACAACTCCCCCCCTATATCTCGCCAGAACAGAAAACCGCTAGCGTATTGTTGTTTTTTGAGAACCCTATCCCCAAATCTCTTACCACGTTTTCAGCTCATTTTCTTCTCCCCTCGAAACTACTCGGTGAAAAAACTTTGCTAAACCCTCACACAGTGGGCAGAATGGTTTCCCTACGCCATGACCAACATCCCCCTCAGCACCCTCAACATCTCACCCGGGGACCGCATGGCCATCGAAGTCAACAGCACAGGCGCCGGCGCAACGACCGGCACCGCCTACATCTACAACCTCTCGCGCAACCAACACACCTCGATGTCCCTCTCAGCCCCCAGCGCCGACTACGCCATCCAAGGCACCTCAGCCGAATGGGTGGTCGAAGATTTCGCCAGCACGGGAACGCAGGTTCCGTTTGTGAATTTTGGGACCGTGCAGTTTTCCACGTGTGAGGCCTGGACGCCCCAGGGCTTTGTGAATATCTCGGGCGCGAATAGTTTGTATATTCTGAATCAGACGGATGGGACGACGCTGGCGCATACGACGAGTCTTACGACGACGGGGGTGACGGTTGTGTTTGGGTAGAGGTGATGTGTTGTCTCGCCACAATAGGGATGTGAATTAATTGATCAGTTATCCAAACAACCAATTATTCAAAAGCCAATCTCGATGTGTTGTCTTCGTTTGGAAAGTGGGGAGGCTTTGATGTGTTCAAGTGTTTGGCGATGGCTGGAGGGGGCGTTCTCGCTTAGCGGAAAGGAGGTTGGGAATTTCACCCCTGGACAAACAATTGTCCCACCCCTTTCCCAGATCAGACATAATTTACTTGACACCCTCTTCTAGAAATCTGAAAGCCCACAAAAAGGTTTCTGAGTCCTTTGAAAAGATCTTAGATTCTCCGAACCACGACCCTATTTGTGACATCATCAAGAGGCTTAAGAAACGCAAAAAGGGGTGGTTTTCTGGTAGTTGAATTAATATTAGCTTGGATTTTCCTCTTGGCACTTGCAGTAAGTAATAGAAGTGGTTGACGAATGTCGACCACTTGAAATTGGGAACTGCCCTGTTCAGATCACAGTGCTATCATAGCCAAGATAAACGAAAGTATGATAGTTCGGAAGAGAAAATACTTTGAGTATGGACGTTAGACGCGGACAGTACTCGGGAGAATCAATCAGACAAAAAAATAGTCATGCAAATACCACTAACAAAACCCAACCCCATCACCCCCTCAACTTCTCAAGAACTCCTCTTCCCATACGGCTCAAAAGGAAACGCAACCGCCACAGCCGCCATCCCCACATAAAGCGCACCACAAATATAAATCGGCACCGGCGTACTCGTATTAGCAACCGTCGCAATAACCGCACTCAAAATCCCCATGATTCTATTACACGCAACCGCAATACCATTACCCGTCGCCCTATGCGCCGACGGTAAAACCTCCGGCGTATACGCGTAGAGTGTTCCGTAATAGATATTCAGGGAGAAGCCAATGGCGCACGAGAAGCCGACGTTTTGGGCCTGCGTGCGAACTTGGGTGTAGGCGAAGAAAAATACCATGGTTATGAGCGCGCCGATGACCATGGTGTAGCGTCGCCCTAGGAGTTTGAGGTTGCACATGTGACCGGCGAGGATCGGACCCTGGGTTGTTTGGGTTAGTGATTTTGGGGAAAGGGGATAGGGGATAGTTAAGACGAACTGGGATTCCGCTGATGTTGACGAGAGCGTAGTTTCTCCATGTATCATATGTGGATAGATCCCCAAGATCCGCACCTCGAGTAGAGAGATATGTGTTCAGGAACACGTAGAAGAGAGGGTATGCTAGACCGATCAGAGTCCAAGAAAGCCAAATCAACACAGTCGAAAGTCCAATCTTCGTTGTGGCAAACAAACCCCGAAAATGGACCGTCAATTCGGATACTGAGAATTTACTTTTGCCGTGAGTGGTTCGGACCGTGCCGCACGCTTCTAGCATTTCGACTGTAAGTGAGCAAGTACGATTATATTTGGCGGCCATTTTCTGGAAGCCTTCGACGAGTTCGGCGTCTTTGCTTTCGCCAAGGAGGTACTTGGGAGTTTCTTTGAGCCGGATAACGGTGATTCGTGCAACAGACATAACGAATACCAGAGCTCCGCTCGTGTACATCACATAACGCCAGCCCATGTTTTCGTGGTACAAACATTCGCTGATTCGGTTTCCAGTCTTGTCAAATGGATCTGTGCAATTCCACTTTGCAGGAGCTAAGTAATCATTAGAGGATTATATAAAAGGAAAGAGTGAGGCATAACCTACATAAAAACCCCCACGCAATGAAACCAGCAATTGCCTGTCCTAAACCCCACCACGCCGCAAGCCAAGCTGACAGAGATTAGCCCGAATTCCCCAGTGATCAGATGTTGTTGTACATACTTAGAACCCATTGCTTAGTCGATGGTAGGTACTCGATAAAAACAGTCGTGTCCATAATCAAATTTCCACCGCCGCCAAAACCTAGAAACGCGATGAAAACTGCAAGAGAATTCCAACTCGGAGCTGCTCCTGACACAGTTGCAAACACGGAGCAAATGAAAAGAGACGTATTGAAAGCGAATCTACGACCGATGATATCGCCGCTTAGACCCCAAAAGAGAGCACCCAGAAGCATTCCAACGTAGACGGCGATTGTGAGTGCTCGGGAGTACGATGGTGTGAATTCGTAACCCGCCTGAGTAGAGATGATGGATTGTAGCAAGAGAAGTAAAGAATCTACAGCATATCCAAAGCCGTTGAGGACAAACAGCTAGTGTTCAAGTTAGTTAAGGAGCTTTTATGTTGATGATGGAGATAACTCATACTTTCCAGTGATAATTTGTCCATCCCAGTTCATCTATGGCCTATGAGAAGGGAAGGTTAGTTCGGCTAAAAATTGATTCTCCAGGTACTATGAGTTCGGAGAAGTATTCCATCGAGGTTAAAGATTTTCAGGCATGAGTATTCGATTCCAATAATTCGGGAAATCCAAGCAAGAAGGAGATATGGCGTGGAAATGAATATTTAAGATGTAGTGTAGAAATCTTCGGTCCTTACGTTGTTTACGAGGTGCATTTTCGCATTCAGAGCTCTAAATGTAAATGCATCAATATTAGCGTAGTCAATCGGCAAATATCCAGGACAAAACATATAAATTGTTAAGCCATACTCCCAGGAACGATCCAAAAAGAACAAGCCCAAGAAATTGTAACCTACGGATCGACATCCTGCAACGCAAGGATATCCTCTCCTTTATCAATCGATGATTCATCGTCGAGAGGGATATCTTGTTCCTCGGGGTTGACCTTTTCGTCATACTTGAGGCCATCGTTGTTGGACACCGGTGTAGGACCCGACATGTTTGCTATTACCGACAGTAGGTAAGATGACAAACTATATAGAATACGGATGATTGAGAGCAAGAAATAGAGACAGATAGAAGAGTAGTAGAAAGAGTATGCCCAGCTTTATCTTCAATGTCTTGTGGTTGGCCGCGGTGAGGCCGACTGGCTTTGCAAGGGGAGCTGTGTGTGGATGGTAGGTTGCATGCATCAAGTCCCTGCAAGGAAAGATAGCACCACAGAAAGCTGTATTCTGAGAAAGAGGCGTTGCGATAAGATGAGCACGTGGATGGGAAGTAGCGGCTGGGATTTGGAAGGATTGGCTCAGAGTACTGTAGATCATATTCCTGCCATCTCGCAGATGAACACCGCTACACTTGCTCCCTCAACACGAAGTACGAGGTGACACCCGCTTTCGTTACTTTTACCCCGCGCCCGCATCCTGCACAAACGTCTGGAACACACTTAGCCGTTTCTTGTAAGAGCACCTTGGCTGGCATTTGCTGTACGAAGTTAAGGTGCTGGAATTTGCCAGTGGCGCTTGAAGCCGAAAAGTGTAAATTCTTGAATAACATCTCGTCACAAAAATTGAACGCGATTTCAAATAGCTGAAGAACTCGCACATTTCAGTTATCTGGCAGAGCGAGCCGTTTGACAGCTCGGTTTTATCTTGAAGCTCCAGCTATTGGGCAACACGTGGGTGCTTTGATTGGCGCATAGCGCTCTCTGGAAGCTCCTTCGGTAGAAACGGTGAGGAGGTGAAAGTTGCGTGTGAGTCTTGACACGATCAGGTGAAGAATAGTATTGAAGTGACTTCAAGAAGTGGACCTGGTGGATCAATGATGCGAGCAATATCTCAGAAGAAGAAAACCAGACCCTCACAGAGTGCGAAGCGAGAGCTTATTTGCACCTCAACGAACCACCAATCGATCGCGTACTGAATTGGCTGGTTCATAGATCATAGATACCGAATGCGCCGCTGGTTCAAAGTACGAAGATATATTCCAGGTGCGTCGTCGGACATGTCGTTGTTGAAGAGAAATGGTTGCGTCGAGATTCAAGACGAGATGAGAACCGACAACAGATCACCTCGGGGGTGACGTGGGTTTGCTTAGTAAGCCGCCCGATTTTGACCGGGATCCTGCTTCTGGTGCTTGTCCTTGTCGCCAACTTCAATAATATTGGAGCGCAAAGCAACTGCTGCTTGCTTTCCCACCTCTTCCTCTCCTACTCTCCCTCCACCTGTATCGCTTTACCCCCGATATCGATACGATCGACTTGGGTTCGTCCCGACTCAACTTCCACCGCCGCACATTATTCGAGCTCGACCTCCCTCCCGATGACGAAGTACACCTAATCGCCCCGATCGTTGCTTGAGCGCGAGCTCTCGCAGACCATGTTAATACAATGGCGAAACCGCTCCATTTTCTATTCATCATCTTCTACAACACATTCTTCACTGTCCTTAGCATCGCCCTGCTTGGCCTTCTCCTGATCACACCAGCAGATGCCATTCGACAAGCTCTCAGCAACAAACAGATATACAATGTCTTCGTGGTGGCCGGATGTTACTTTCTCACTGCGGCTCTTGCAACGATTATCTATGCATCTAGGCTCTACACAAACCGGACAGTGCTGTCTGCGATTCCCAAGAACTGGATTCCTATCGAGAAGGGCGAGGTCAACAAGAACGTTAGGAAGATGATAGCAGCCAGCCTCAGCAGAAGTGCAGCAATCGCATGGGATTCTCGACCACGGATTGCTTCACACCCTGCGACGGTAGTGTCTGATCCAGATGCTCGAGATTCTGTTGCGAAGCCGTCTGAACCGGAACAACCTAGCAAGAAGAAGAGGGGATTCCTGAGAAAGCGCGTCCCACTACCGGAAAAGAAAGAGGAGACAGTGGTTATTCCGCCACCAAAATCTGTTTGGGGAGAGATTTCACATAATGGGTGGGCGTCGCCGACATCTCTCGATTTACCCAATTTACAATACACGGCAGTCATAATGGAACTACCCCACCTAATCGAGGCCAGAGCTGTTTCATTGGCACCAGCTGACCCCGAATCTGCGTCTGAACCTCCAATGCCTGATATTAGGGCTGTAGAATTATTACAACGGCCTGCTTCAATGGGCCTTCGAGATTACATCGGCCATCTTACAACCTTAAACATAATCAAGTCTCCGTCTACTGCGACTGAATTTCTCGAAGCTTACGAATTTGCAAGATTTGGAACACGTGCTCTTGGCGAACAACAGTTTCGAGACCTAATGAAACAGTTCGCAGAAGTTTTGCGTGGCATGGATGCTTTGAGTCCAGCAGTTCTTTCTGAGCTTGACTTGGAGCCGGAAAGCGACATCGACGATGATGCTACCTCGAGTCCTACACCAGTTACACCACGTAGTCGTTCACTGGCTTCTTCCCATAGTGTCATTAGTCGCAGCGGGAGTGAGGGAACCATTCGCACTGCTCCTTCTCGGCGTCGGACAAATGGCACCTCTGGCACAAAGCGTTCTGGATTCAGCACAGCACCTGCGACACCCAGAAGCAAAAAACCCGTAATATCAAGATCACCGAGTGTCAACAGTTTTGCTCAGAGCCGGAGACCATATACCGCACGCACTACCTCTTCTAATGATAGTTTGCGATCCATGAGCCAGGGGAGTGTCATCAAGCTCAGTATGACGAATGAGGAAGGAAGATTACCCTATACTCTTAATATACCTGGAGCACGATGATAAGTGACCTGTGGGTTCTTTGCTCTTTTTGAGGTGCATAGCGCTGGAGTTTGGGTGCATCAGACGGAGTTGGATAATGATTGCTTTGCTGTGGAGCTATGGAATACCTATTAAATACCCAATGATAATTTTATTTTGTTCTACATCTCGTTTGCAGTCTTCTCATCTTCTTTTTCGCCCCTCTCTTAGCCTTGACTTGACCGCTCTTTCAGTTCTTCCATAGGATTTCATCCTGCGATTATCGATTAATTTTCGCCCTGTTTTTATTTCTTATCATGTCTCGCAAGTTAGAGTCCACACAAGGGACTTCTCTTACTAAAACTCTCTTAACAGCCAATGTAAGCTGGATAGCTGAGTTCTAGGAATGGAGGAAATACTAAACACTGTCGCCATAACAACCCTCATCAACCTCGCTCGCCCCAAAAACTCAACCTCTAAAAATAAGCGCGTACCTACCAAAATAAAAAAATAAAACGATAGGAAAAAATGACAAAAAACCTAGAACCCGAAGGTTCTAGGGAAAAACCCTCCGTTTATGGGTTTGTTATTTTATAATAATTCGGGGCCTGCGAGAACGGCTACGATCCTTATAGGCATCCTAGATCCCAGGAAAGACTAATCACTAGACCACAAGCGGGTGCTGTGATTAGTGAAAGAAACGTGCTGAATTGCATTTATATATGGGCAAAAAGAGTGGGGCGCGCGGAGTTGGTGATGGTGTTTTGCCGATGGAGAAGTCGAAGTGAATCGGACGGGTGGTGGTTGGTATGTGGGGACGGAATATTGGGAGAGCGCGGTGGGAGGTTGGATAGGGGAGAGGGAAGAGGAAACGGAACTTATGATGCTCTGAGTAGGGAATAGCGTGTCAATATCACAGTCCCCTGTGCTCTGGCTCGCCGTGGGGGACGAAAATTTGGACAAAAAAGAAGCAGCTTCAAAATCCTATTGTATTTAATTTAGTATGTCCTTAAAGTACCGGTCCGTTATTAAGCGTGTTCGCTTTGAAGTAAGATTACTGGATTATGAAATATTGCTCCAAAGAAAAGTGCTTGCAAAAGCTTTCTAATCCAGATCTAGGTGATTGAGATTGAGATCAATAACTAGCCAATGTGGGCTATACAGCACGTCGGAGTAATAGGCAAAACTATTCCCAGTTCAGAATTGCGACCTGGGGCGCATTATAGTTATAAAAAAAGAGAGAAAGCAAGAAAGAAGAAAGAAAGCTTAAAAATAAAGGCTTTAAGGAAGGGAATAAAATTATTCCTAATATAGAGATTAAAAATAAGGCCCTAAGAATATATAATTAGAACGAGTAAATATTAAAAATAGCTTATAAGAAATACTCGGTTTATATATAAATCTAAGAGTTTTAAAAGAAAGTATAAAAAGAAATAAATAGATAATTTATTATTCTAATTAGATTAAATAATTAGAAAATCGAATAAAAAAAAATAAAGATATTCTAAGATTATTCTACTATTACTTATACCTTTTATTTATATCTTTCCTTAATAAAAATCCGGATTTTAATCTACTTAGAACCCTTATAAAAGTCTAAAAGAGGGAATTCTTATTTTTAAATAAATTAATATAATAAAGCAAAGCGGGGTAAAAACCCGGATATGATTCTATAACTTATTAGGAGATCGATATACCAAGCTTTTTTTTCTTTCGAATTCGTGATACTCGTGATGCCAGAAAGTATATAAATAGATTTCTTGCACGTGACGCGTACGTAGCACTTGGTGCTCTTATACGTCGTGCACGAGCCTGGCCATAACTTATGCGAGAAATCTATTTATATACTTTCTGGCAAAACGAGTATATCTCATATTTTCCCCGGATCGTACGAGGCTCTTAGATATGTAATGCTTTGACTCATGGCCGCTCAATCCGGTAATGTAACCTTGTCGCGTGGTTGTGGTGGGGGATAGAGACTTCGGTTATGTAAGCGCGCAACTAATTATGCCTTATGAGATTCCACTGGGGGCGGGGTGCGGGGGCTTGCTTTTGATGGGGGTTTTAGGGGTCCCTCTTGGAATAAAAGAATCCAAAGTATTTTAAAGATTATCTATTCTTTTAAGATTGGATTCCTTTGGGGGTGACGTTTTTTTTTGTAGGTTAAGAAAAGGGGGAAAGCTTAACTTCTATTGTAGGAAGCTTTCCTGAGGAATGGAGGAGGTAGAAGGTAAGGTTCTCCTTTTCTGGACCCTAGAAACACGTCGTATTTTCTGAAAAGTGATGGCAAAATCACACCCTACTCGGTAGTCCAGAGGTACTGAGCAATCTTATTCGTAGAGTATCCACTTTGCAGATTTTCTGGCATACCATTCTATACGAGGGAGAACGGGCTGCGGGCCAGGCGTTTCTTCGCTCGAGCTTCGGTACCTAAAGCCTCAACATTGGCGGAGGATATTTAAGCGAGCCGCTTAGCTGTATTGCGATAGATAATTCTCCCGCGACCCACGCCATCGGGCTCGCGCGTCCATGATCAGAAGATCGTAGCCAATTCCGGCTTCATACGATGAAGTTGGGAATGTGATCAAATATCTAGTGAATAATGTGACCAGCGATTACATGGCCAAGTATGTTTGGAAGTCCACACCGGATGAAGTCAAGTTGTCGGAAATGACTGTCACGGACACGGGCAACTCCTTCACAATTTAAAAGATGGAAAGTCTTATAAGAAGAGAGAAATATCCTCCAAGTTTCCTCCTCATCAACACCATCGTCTAGAACAATCAAACCAAACACCTCTCTCTTCATTGAGTCTTCAACCTTCCAACAATCTCTCAACATGCAATTCTTCATCGCTATCTTTGCCCTCGTAGCCTCTTCGTATGCAACTCTCCTCCCTTTTTGAACAATCACAGAAAGAAAAGATTTTGCTAACTCTAAGATAGCACCGTCGTCCTCGCTAACACACACACCTCTCTTTACTGTGTCAACTCGAGCGGAGCTGCAGTAAGATCCCATTCCCCTCCTAAATCCCACTCAATACTAACCAACTTAGGTCAACTCTGCAACCTCATCGGCATGCAGTGCATACAGGAACCGCAACACAGGCAGCAACGTGTGGGATAAATGCCCAGATTGTGCCATGGTAAGATCTCACAAGCACTTTGAAACTGTGCTAACTGATAATTGCAGAGTGGCACTCGTTGCACTTCACCCGCTGGACATTTGGGAGGAGATGAGTTTACTTATTGTAACTAGCCAATACCGAGTTTCGGTGAGATCAAGCAGGCGCTAACTTTCACTTTTAGACTGCAAGCAAGCCGGTGCCGCCAAGGGACATACATAGAATATCCCCCTGGTACTTTTTCTGACACCTAGAGCTCCGAGCTCTATGGTATCTAGAATTCTTTTACTTCGCCCTAGTTTTAGTTTTAATACATCACCTCACTTTTACCCAATTCACATATTCCTTCTTCAAATGCAAAACCCTACTACCAAACATGCTAGCGTGAAGTTACTTGCCCCTGGTTTACTTAACAGATCATTATTTTCCCGCTCTTCCTTCCGGAATACTGTAACAACAATTCATTCTTCAATTGGTGATACGTAACAAAATGACAACGAAGCTCTGATAAACTACGATATTAGAAGGACCGGATACCGTATAAACTGGTTTATTATGCCGGGCCTACTAAGTCAATTAATCGATATATAATGCCAGGTCCAGAATTAATTCCAGTGCAACCGACGGTTTATAAGACCCCACCTAAAGTTGAAGATATACTATAAAAATGGGTAATAGTAGACCGCTAATAGCGGGAGAAAAAATTAAATCCTTAGTTATAAGCTACCGGCTTCCATTATACGGCCAGGTCCAAAATTAATTCCAGTGCACGTTTCTTACTTAGTAGGCCCGGCATGGTAAACCAGTTTATACGGTATCACATGTTTGTATAATTCAAAAGCCTAGTTGTAGTTCATCGATGTCATGGGTAGGGTAAGCTGAGGTTTGAATAAGATTTAGCGAGATTTAGGGGTAACCGTGGAAGAATAAGCAACCTCTAGATTAAGGTACAACATATTTACAGAACGTTCCAACTTTCTCGAGTCTATCATGCAAGGTATATCAAAATAGAACTTATTCTAATTGGACATCTTGTGGTATGATGTGTATGTTCCGTTCCCCTTAAATGATTTCCAATTGAAGTACAGTAGTTCAAAGTAACGATACCAAACTAGCCTCAATCAACCAATTAACCCACCAAAACCTCCCTCCCTATTTCCCCATCCATATCAAGCCACCTCCACCCTCCACCACAGCCACCTCCACGCAGCTCCAGCTCCACCCTTAACTACTCCACCCCCACCAACACTTCAGAATTTTCCACCATCACCAGCAGCATCATCGGTGAAAACCCATCGACGGGGAAAGTCAATTGGACTCTCTCATCCCATAAAGAAAAATGATTGGTCTTCGGTAGACCTTCCCCACTTGGAACACATCCCACCTTCAACCCCTCCATCATGCCATCCCAATAATATTAGATACATCGCAATTTCCATATTTTCTTTCCTTCAAACCAATTCATCCTCTCAAAAGAAATACAGTATCTCATCCATACGCTCTTTCTCTTTGGATACGTACTGTACCAAAACAAAAGGAAGTGATCCTTCCGTCCGAAAACACGCCACTTTCCACTCTGGATAAACACTGGACTTAGCCGGTCCCGCCAAAACAGAGAAGCCACTCTCTATTTCTTGAGAGGGATTGATTTTTCTACCTCTTCTTGAGATTTCGAAAGGAAGAAACTTTTGGCAAAGGTTGGAAATATGGCAGACCTTGGAAAAATTGCATTTCTCGGCCTGGGAGCTATGGGATTTGGAAGTAAGTAGTCAACCTCCGATTTTCACTCTCCCTCATAGCCGTAACAGTAAACTAACAACAAACAGTGGCAACCAACCTCCTAACCCACACCCCGTCCATAACCGGCTTCGACGTCTGGCCACCGACCCTCGAGCGTTTCGTCGCCGCAGGAGGAAGCACCGCTGCGACACCCAAAGAAGCCGTGAAAGACGCGCGATATGTAGTATTCATGGTGGCAACAGCGGCCCAGATCCTCTCCGCTTTATTCGACGAGGGCACTGGCGCCATCGCGAATCTAGAAAAAGGAGCAACCCTTATACTCTGCTCCACGGGCCCCCCAGAACACAGTCCCAACGTGCGAAACCTACTCGACGCACGCGGCCGAAGTGACATTCTTGTCATAGATTCCCCAGTCTCCGGCGGCACCCTCCGAGCCGCAAACGGAACCCTCACGATTCTCGCATCTGGAACTCCCTCGGCGTTGGAAGTTGCTCGACCGGTGTTGGATTTAATGGCCGGTTCAAACCTGTATATAATACGCGGTGGCTTGGGCGCAGGGACGAAAGTGAAGATGGTACATCAGGTGCTAGCGGGGATCCACATCGTGATGGCCAGCGAAGCGATGGCGTTCGCGGCGAAACTGGGATTGGATACGAGACGAGCTTATGAGGTGTTGAGGGAGGGGCAGGGGGGTAGTTGGATGTTTGAGAATAGGGGGGCGCATATGGTTGTGGCGGATGAGAAGGTTTATTCGGCGTTGGGGATTATTGTTAAGGATGTGGTGAGTCCCCTTTAAGCGAAAAGTGGAAGGGGTTTAAGGGGGTGAGTTTGTTGACATGAAAGGAAACAGGGTATCATAACAGCAGCATCTCATCTCTCCCCAACCCAATCCGCCTTCCCCCTCTTCCTCTCCTCAACCACCGAGCAGGTCCTCGCCACGGGAATATCCTCCGGCTACGACCGTCTCGACGACTCCCAAATCACCAAAGTCTACCTGCCCAGCACACCCAACCTAGTCCTCTCTCTCGCCTCAACCACCAACACCCCTTCCACTACCAATCCTTCCACCACCAAACCCCCCTTCACAACCTCAGAACAAGAAAACCTCAAACTCGTCGAGAACGCCATGAAAGCAGTACATCTAGTAAGCGCCATGGAAGCCATGTCCCTAGGAAAACACGTCGGGTTGGACACCCAGCAGCTATTCGAGATCATCAGCGGTGCCGCTGGCGCCAGCTGGCTGTTTAAGGATCGTGTACCGCAGTTATTATCTGGAGATTGGAAAGCTACGCCGACAATCAATCAAGTCCTCAGAGAAGTTGTAAGTTGTGACCCCCCAGAACAGTTCGTAACGATATACTAATCTCCCACAGACACAATCACTCACCATAGCAAACACTCTCAAATTCCCACTCCATCTCACGGCTACGGCTGTGCAGATATTGCAGTATGCAGCTTTGAAAGGTTTAGGTGAGGAGTCTGATGTCGCGGTTAGCAGGGTTTGGGATGGAGCTGGGGGTAGCTTATTTCCCAGAGCATAGCATATTACTAGCGGAGGAGGAAATTCGTGTAAATAATCATCAAAGTACCGACCCCCCAACTTTTAAAGCCCCCAAAAACGATTCTGCTAGTGCGAGTTCAACCATTGTTTGTCTTTCTTCAGGAATGAAAACCTTTTCAATGACGGACGGCTATGAAGCAAAGAATGGAGATCAGTCTTAAAGACACTCACTTGAGTCACCTATCAACACCTCGATAAGCATATTAGCTAATGATCCAGCGTAAGAAATTCAACGCATCAACTACTCGCGTACTTTACGTAGCACGCCGGGATAATTGAAAAGTAAAGAGCTAGAACCCATCCACAAAGCGCAGATGTTATGAAATTTCAAGACTGATACCCCAATCATCTGCTTAGAAAGAAGGAAACGCGGCTATTTGGTATCAACGTTGACAATTCAGCAATTACAAAGGTAAAAGGGGGCTTTGTGAAACGCTGATTATGATGTGGAACGAAAAGAATATAGAGCGCGAAGCACGTATTCACAATGCGACACCATCTCATTCGTCGCTCGAAGAACGAGATATCCATGCCAACTCGTAGTCATTCTCCTTG
Organism: Hymenotorrendiella dingleyae; assembly: GCA_003988905.1. Taxonomy (NCBI): domain Eukaryota; kingdom Fungi; phylum Ascomycota; class Leotiomycetes; order Helotiales; family Helotiaceae; genus Hymenotorrendiella; species Hymenotorrendiella dingleyae. Next base: position 32,491 of record QYAP01000085.1, read on the forward strand.
AAACCCCCAAAGCAATAAACGAAAGATAAACGAAGATATCACACCCCTAAAACGCATTCCCTACTTTACAGAAAAAACCCCATTTCATCAGAGACGAGGAAAACCCGCACTTACGGACTACTTCCCCATCCATCATCATCCCCCGAACACCCAATTCCCAATTCCAAAACCCACCATCCGGCCCTCAAAACAAAGACGAAAACAACCTGAACGTGATCAAAATTAACGAGATGAAGTCTCATCTCACTCGAGGAGGAATATCCTAGCAAATGTCATGAGAACGGACAACTCAGTGATCAAATGATAGGGTGGGGACTATCGAAGGAAGAACCTGGAGAAAGAGACAAGCGAGGAGTCCGTATCTCTACGTATTCGTCCTTGACTCCTTGGTCCGTGATGCCGGCATTTTTATACAAGGAGGTTCCTTACCAAATACCAGTAGATACCCAATTTGCTTGTTTTTGGGTTGGGTGACATGCAGACGCGGATGACCGAATGCCGAACCCAGGAAATGTACCGAGTACGTCGGCATTAAACCGTTAGATACCCGAAGTCCTGACATCGGCAATGGTTTGAAGAACTCTGGACAAGAGCGCCTTGTCGAGTGAAATTGAGGTGTGCCATAGACACGGAGTTAGGCCTTATTTTGTTGGAACCCTCCTCGTCGGCAGCCAGAAAACGAGAATACGCAAACTGTCAAAGCAGCTTTCCCCACACCGTTCGATTTCGAGAAAAAGTAAGCGAATTTGTAAACAACGGGTGTGCTCCAATCTTGTTAACTCGAGTGTCTTTCCCTCCTTCGTCGGAGACACTCTTGTAGTAGTGTTCGGGGACGCGACTTTGGATGCGAATGAGGCACGTGCTAAGATGGAAAGCTGGAAGCGAGAAAGGGAGCTATCTGGTTGGAGGAGATAGCCTTGGCTGGCGGGGCCCTGAGGACACTAGTCCCATTGTAGGCCGTTTGGATGTGTACCGTGCAGACCAAACTGTGGCCTACAATGGGTTTAGCGTCTGGGTATACAGGGGGCGTCCCCAAACACTACTGCCAGAGGTTCTACGAGCAACTACGGCTGCCGGCTAGAACCGAGGGATATCCAGATTGGGTGTGCTCTACCAGTTGCTGATTGAGATACCAGTGTAACTTTACAGCGGGTCGTAGATGACGACAGCCGTTTTTGGCCGATCTTGTAAATCAAAAGGCAACCCGAAACTCAAGGCCCGAGCCCCAAGGCATAAAATCAGAAACAAGAAGATGTTCTCGTCATCACACATAAGTGTACCGCAATGATGTTCTAGCCTCAAGATATCGAACCGCGGGTGTTGAAGCCGTTACTCCCGCAACTCAGAATCTGTTAACAAAGCGGCCGTCCTGCATATGAGATGGTCCTCAAGGAGTGTCCACTCACACGTCGTCCAATAATAGAACATAACGCCGACTCCAGTCCTGAAGCTTGGAGTTCGGTGCACGTGGGGCTTTTCTCCAGTTCCCAGCGATCTTCCTTGAAGCACGCAGGAAGTGGGGGAAGGACCAGGATTGGTAAAATTCTGAGAAGACGGTGTGATATCGATGCAGTAACGGTGACGGGCCAATTCAGTTATGATGATGAAGGGATCAGGAGACGCCTTTGAGGAAGCGAGGACGGTTTCGGCTCGGGGAGATGTTGGATAAGCCGCCTGGAAGAATGCGTTGGATGAGATGACAACGGGATTGTGTACCGCTTAAAACTGCTTGCCAGGGCCCAGGAGAGGTTGTTGGTATTTGAAATAAAACGGCTGCCGATTTTGTGCAGCGCGGCACGGGCTGATAATCAGACGGCAGTTTGTATTCACGACATTTCGAAGTTTGGCTACGTAGCTTGAAAGAATAAGTGATCAAGACAAAACTTCAATTAACGCTGAGCGCGAGAAATGCCTCGTTCTCGTCCTCGTACCACAAGACTCCGTACATATTACCGAGCTGGGCAATTCATGGCGAGATCGGTTGCGCGAAAATGGGAAATATCATTGCGCGCAAAGGGGGCGAGGTAGTACTAACCCGAGAACACGGGATCCTATCGCATCTTTGAAGGGCAACGACCACAACGGGCTCTCGTCTCAAGTTAGGCAAGGCGACGGCGTGGAAACATGACAGGTTTGCTCACGATCCCGATATCTCGGTCTGGACTGTCTTGAAATCCACCTTCTTGCTTTGCTGGGAACGGCGAAGCAAGATGAGCTGCTTGCATCATCGTCGTATGTCCTGTCCTGTACGATGATTGCGGCACCATGACGTTTCAATGAGATGATCAGCTCCCCTCATGGTATGATTCCCGCTGAACGATTTATCGGGTTCAGAAAGCACGAGGGAGTGCCAGACGGTGGGAATTCTCGAGGCGAGGTGTGTGGTGCTATTGTGAGAAATATCCCAAATTCGGCCATATTATTGCACCGAGAGGGCTGAGATGTCGATGTTCTCGCATGAGAGCAACTGCAGGAGGATAACAGGAAGGAGGAAGAGGCGGCCAGGCGGGCTCGGTGTTTATGCTTTGCGATAAGTAATAATTGAACGCCGTCTTCCTCGGCATCCTGAAATACGACCTCACGCTCAACCTGGAATTTGGACGCGCTTCGGAAACTGCCTGGTTTCTCGCGACGCGCACGATGTTGGACGAGTTGAGCCTTTAGAGTTCTGCTGGGCAACGGTGAGAGCTTCAGAAAACCGGGGGTTGCAGTCTTGACCAGTGGTTTGCGGCCGGGACAGCTCCCCGGTAAGGTTAAATACGCCAAACTGATATCGACAGCATGGTTGTAGAGTGGATATGTCAGAACACTTTCAAGAATGGAGCAAGCAGTTCGGTTCGGATCTCGAGTTTTACGTTCTTTGCGCTTCGCTTGCCCATTCGACTGGCTTCGTTATCAGAATTTCCAAATCGCGGACCAGCTGAGTGCCGAGCTTAGAGTCGGATGCAGCCCGAGACCTTGATACAACCTCAATCTTGCCCGTCCGGTTGGTTCTTCAACAGCTCCCTGTTCTCAAATTCTGATGCGAGTGGTCGATGGTGCCAAAGTCATTTCGGAGGCTTCAACACTTAGTCAAGATCTTTACGTAGTATAGGATCGTGGGGAGAGACAGAGAGACAGGGCGTGCCGGCTTCCCGTACCGAAGACACCAAGAGCCTGGGATTCTGGGAAAGAGGCAAAGGAGGCTAGAGAGCCCGCCTCACAGACAATCGTCCCGAGTCCCAAATCAGACGCTGACGCAGCAGATTTGAAAATAGAGGACCACCGCGACGAAGGAAGTTCAAGGCGACGAGTGTTAAGAGCTGGGTAGAGATGTCGCCTAATAGTACTTGTGGCCAAGCTGAGTACTGCATCGCGATGTGATGCTGATGTGATGCTTTCGATAGACTAGCCTGCGATGCAATCGGGTGGGCGCACTGCTGGGAGCTTGGCCCCTGGCTTTGGAGATGTGAAGGCGTAGTGCATGAAGACTGCGAGGGGGGTGTGAATGGGGTCATTCGAGTGGTCACAGCGCAACCAGGCCAGATGCACGTCGCCTATTGCAGCCAATACTGCTTTTCCATCACCAAGACGGACCGGCTTCTCTGGGAGGATCGAGCCAGCCGACTCGAACCAATTCTTGCCCGCCGCAGAGGTGTAAAGAGTACAATTGTATTGTTGAATTCGCGGTGGCGGAATGAATTGTGTCCAATCAAATGAGAAAACGCGAATATTCAGTTTGAAGGCGTCAAAGAGGGGTCGAGCAGCCGTCGAATACGATACCGTAGAATTCCGCTGAATTGGCCCTCTTGGCATGCGGCCTTAATTCGTGCACGTTCCGAGTTGAGGTTCGTGTAGGCTCGCGAAAAGCATCCGGAGACCCACGGCTAATTGGATGTTAATTGTTTGATTCGTCAACTACCCCTGAGATCTCCAAACCCAATTTTTAGTCTTGCATGCCAAGAGGGCCAATTCAGCGGAATTCTACGGTACAGTAGTGACCCCCTCTTTTAAAATTGCCGTTCGTAGGAGCCCTTAGTTCGTCGGCCTCCAGTGCGGGAGTACATATACCGTTCATAGGTTCTGCCAAATCCTACTATTAAATCCTTCCCCGGAATCGTTTGCAACCGGGGTGGTGGGAGTGTGAAAATACCTCGGAGCGTACACGGAAGGGAATACACGAACAGAATAGAATGACGACCATGTACGGAAGTACTCCGCCGTGTGTAACGGTAACGGCAAACCAGGAAAGAAGGTTGGAATGCTTCTTTGAACACCAAACTCACTACAAACTTTCCTCTGTGTGGCTTGAAGATGGTGAAGCAAGCAATCTTCCCTCAATTGTCTAGGCCATCCCCACACTGTTCCTGGACTGCAGGACGGCAGTTTGTCTGTGCAGTAGAGCTTCAATAGTGGTTTGGCCACCGCGGGAACATCAGCGGTCCAAACCTCCAGCGGAATTATCAGTCCTCTGTACCACACACCATCCCATCTTTACTGGGCGCACGGTAGCGTTGCAGTTGCTATTTTGCTGGAAGCAGATCGATATACGAAGTACGGCGTTGAACATACAGTATGCTCCGTAGAACAGGATCGATGGCATCAAACCACCTCATCCTTCAGACAACTGATACACTTGCCCATGGCCATGAATGCTCCGTACAGTTGTTTGGTGTTTTGACATGCGCTAGGATGCCTTATGCCATCCCATCATCTATCACCAACGGCTGAGCAAAGGGCGAGTCGTGAGCTCCGAAGAATCGTATCCAAGCGCAACTCTTCACCACTTTTCACCACCTCCAACAATCACCTACCACCAGATACCGAGTATTTGTAAGAGTGATGTATCCTCATTCATGGGGGCCAGCCCCCAAACCCCCATAGCTCGCTGCGCTCGAGACGAGCGTGAAGATATATTATTATTTCACACGTATCTACCTCCCAACGTGTCTAATCATTTTCGAGAGATTAGAAAAGTATATTAGACTTTGGCTACTAGAATTCATAGAGCGTAGCGACGACAGCCCGGACTCCGGAGCGAGGAACTGGCGGAGCGTCGCCAGCACTCTCCCGGCACGAACACTCACTAAAATTCTACCCCGAGCCCGACTTTCAGCACTTCCAACGGTGCTCACTTTCCCCCTGTCCGCCCAGAGCCGATTGGACGAGTAGCAGGACGTCGCTTGAGAGGTTGGGCTGGCTCTTCAGGAAGGCGCCACTTGCCACGCTTTCCGCCAACCCACCCCCCTTGTAAACCCTGTAATCTGCTTGCCTCCCTGTAATGTACTGACGTTCAACGGAGCCAGCCATACCCTGTCTTTCATCGGCGAACGCACTGCATTCGCTTGACCATCCATCTCTTCCAGCCCTCCCTTCAGAAGAACCTCCTTCACTCCACACGCTGCTTCCAGAGCCCACCTGCACCTGCACCTGCACCCGCTCTCCAACCTCCAACCTCGCAGACAGACTCGTGGAGACACTTGCTCTATTGTTCTCTGTCAACGCCGAATACCATTATCCTCTGAACCTCCAATGTATCCTCAATGATATCGCACGCGAAGTAGAAGGGTCGAACCGTGGCCAGGGTCGAACGACGGTCGAATAACGGTCCTTTGCCCAAAATGGAGGTCGTATTAGCCCCTGCTCACGCCTCTGAGCCAGCCGGATCGCGAACACCAGAGAGCTTGCGACAGCGACAGCGAAACCGAATGTCCCCGCGAGGCCGAATCACGAAGTCGATTCGAAATGCGACAACGGTTCGGGACATGGAGGGAAGCCAAAGTCATGGAGTGACGCTGGGTCCCGCGCCAAAGTCGAGGGAAAGGAAATCGCCCGATTTAATGATCAAGAAGAGGCAACCGGAGGGACTGCGCAAGGAGAATAGTGTGAATCGCCGGGCGAGATGGGACGCGGAGGATGGAAAGCTCAATGACATCACGGACATCACCCCTGATGGAGGTTCGGCAGGACGTGAAGGTCGTCAGTTTACGGTAGCGAACGTGGGAAATAACGGGAGGATATACTTACGGTAAGTCGATAGACCAGACGACAGCAGCAACAGGAACCTTGAGGACAGCCTAGTGCGGAAAAAAGAAGTGAATCGCAGCTAATAGGTGATGTTAGTCCAACCATACGCCCTGCCAACCAACGGTATCCTCAACCCCCATTTGTCTTCCCAGTCACCCCGCCTGGTACCGCTGGCCTAGATGCGCTGATATCCCATCACGAGAGCGACGAGACAGCCCGCGACAGTATGTGGACGCCGACACGATCTCCTTCTACTCCGGCTGCTCTGGCAGGAGCTCGACAAGATGCTCATGCTTCCTCATCGAACCGCCTTTCGCAACACATGCGCGCCTATTCCTACTCAACCGTAGACGACCATCATCTCCCGGTTCACGACACGGAAGTTGGTGCTTTCAAAGTAGTCATCGATAGGCACGGAACAAGTGCAAAAGAGCGAGAAACCTTTATTGGTATTCCTACTCTTGAAGTCCCAATACCTTCCTATAAATTGGGCACGCCAAGATTTAGCATGCGCGGTACCGCCTTCTTACGTGGATCCTATACAAACTCCGATGACCCACGATCGAGTGTCTTCACTTACAAAGACTCCTCACAAGGAGAAGTCAATTCAAGCCGCCCGACTTGTATTCTCTCGAGACGACACTCGGACGCATCACGGCAACCTCATTTCGCCTTGATGGGTATGGGTTCGGCGAGTAGCCCCTATAATTCATCGAAAACATCCTTTGGTCTAGTTCGCTCTCGGGTTCCAATTGGTCCTGAGATGTTTGATGACCTAACTTTCAAGCCTGGTTGTGATCATCCATCAGTTGTACGATATTCACTGAATGGTGGAATAAGAGCTGGGACCCCAGCGCGCATTGTGGCCGAGATCACCTCGCCTACCTTTGTGGACTATGACCTTCTCTCCGACTTTTTTCTTTCGTTTCGTTCGTTCATGGACACATCAGAGCTCTTATACATCTTAATCGCGCGTTTAAAGTGGGCATTGGCTCGTCAGGACGAAATAGGGACAGTAGTAAGGGTGAGGACATTTGTAGCCCTTCGTCACTGGATTCTCAACTATTTTCTGGACGATTATGTGGTGGACTACGAATTGCGAAAGATCTTTTGCGATCTCCTCAACAACTTTACCAATGCTGGAGGTCCGGAACCTTCCAAAGTACCGCTAAAAATTCTTGGCGAACTGAAGAAGTGCTGGAGAAGGGTATGCGCGCTGTATTGGGATGGCCCAGAATTCAACACTAATCTGGGACTTGATGTTCCGATTACGCCTGGAGGGGTCGCTGGATCGAGAAATCCAGCTTTAGACCCTAGCTTTTGGGAGACACAGGAGAATGGGCCTCCTCAACTAGATGGTATTATCAAGCCAGACTTTATGGAAAAGGAATCATCACCTGCTGAGGAACACAACTTTTTTGCCGACGTTTCTCGTGCTGGTCATTTTGATTCCATGATCCAGCCACAAAAGGCGGAAATGGCTCGCAAAGAAGACGAAATTGAGCCGCCATTATCCCCCACAAGCATGTTGAGCGAGGATTTTGTTTCCTGCTCTTTTCCATCGCGTACTCGTATCAATGGCTCGCCCAATCAACAGGCTGCCCATCCTGTGCCTGCAAGTTCAATCTACGATCAAGGCCCACCCGTCGCATTTACTCCCAAGGCCCTAACCGGTAAACGCGTCCGCCCAAATCATAGTCACAAGCGAAGCGGTAGCTTTTCGGATTCTTTGAGAGACCGACGTCCACAGGAGCCATCAGTGCAAAAGGTCATCTACAAAAGCACAGAACTGTTTCTTGCACTCCCATACGCAGGAAGCTTGGTTCGAGGAAATATGTTTCCTCCCGGACAAGCCGTGGTTGACATTGTTGCTCCAAGTACGCCTGCCGATGTTAGTCGTTCTACCAGTACCACACTATTTCCCCCGACTCCTACAACGCAGAAGGGTCCTTCAGCAATGTCAGGTCCTGGCATGAAGAGATTACTGGGCAGCGTTCGTCGCGCTTTGAGTACACGAGCAGGCTCAAGTCCAATCCCAAGTTCATCACCTACACAAGGCAGCTTTCCTCATATCCCGCCACTTGGTGTTCGGGGAGCAACTATAAATCGCCTTCCTGGGACTGCGGTAGTGCCCCAGGCTCGACCTCGAAACACGGGAATGCCTATGCGTATCGATCTACTAGGTGCTGAAATCGCTGAAGACTTCAAGAAGGCCGTTCAGGAGGAAGCAGACGCTGAAGCTGAAGCTGAAAACCGAGAAGCGAGCGAAACTAGATCCAATCTTTCAAGTGAGCACAATATGGGACTACGATATCCATCCATGGCAACAACTGTAGAGCCAGCAAAACCTGATGCTTACATGCCACCTTTGAGCGAAATGACTAGTGGTAGTAAGTCCATTGTGATTGTTGACGATACTTTTGCACTAGAAGACCCAGTTATGACGGGTGCTTTGCCAATTAGCACGCCTCTAGAAGAATTTTCTCATCCATCCGGGGGTCCAACACCACCTTCAACACCACCAGAGCCGCAACTCGGAACTCCCCGTCGCTCCTCTCGCCTGTTGGGAGATAATGGAAGAAAACGGTCACTATCCTTAGAGGACTCGTCCTTTGTCTTTCCTTCGTCAACCCCCAAGGAGGACGAAAAAGAGAAAAAAATCCATAGCCTTCGACCCATGGGTTACGTATCTGTTCATGGGCTGTCACAATCTTACAGATCCAAGAAATCGGTTTCATTACGACGCTACGCTTCTTACCAGAGCGGGTTTACAAGACACAAAAGCGAAAGAAGTTTCGATGCCACTACGTTTTCAGAATCCGAGGCGCCTGATCGTGTGTCCGATGTCCCCACAGTGCCACTCCCCCTTCGTGTTCTTCGAAGACGCCCAGGTGGAGACTTGCGAGCAGTTACCAATGTTGGGGATCTCAATGTCCAGCCTCTCCGAAGACCAATGTCAACTGGGTCGATGACCGTATATTCGGACTCCATACGAAGTTCCGGCCTTCTCGGAGGTCGGGAATCTAGTGGTTACGTGGACGTGACAAACAGCGACTTTAGACAATCCGATCCTACTAGACAGACATTCTCGCTTGGAGCATTAACACAACCTTCCCCAAAACCACCCGTTTCACTATTCAGTACACATTCATCTCAACCAGTGATGCGACCATCGTTTGAAAAGGAGGCTCAGATGCTTGCGCAGATCCCGGATGATATTGATGACGATGGTGGTGTTGAGTCGGCTCTGCTGAAACTCGAAGGGAAATTTGAGCAGCGCCGTTCTGACATTTCGTCTAAAAACGCGAGCGCACTTGCTAGTCGTGGCGATAGTTTTGGGGCTCGTCCATTGGATGTAAGCACATTAAGGTTTGAAGACGACGAATTGGGAGACACACATCTTGATGATGAAGAGGAGCTTACCGAAGACTCGGTGCTGCCAAGTGTTTCTGCATATCGACCACAGCCAAATACATCTCTAGAGGAGCTAAAGCCCACAGTATACCAACCCACTGGGATGCGACCTCAAGCAACGCCCATGTCACCAAGATCTGTAGAGTCTTACAACTCTACACCTTTGCTTGAAAGAGGCTTATCGTACCAAGGAATGAGGAAACAATCTAGAAATTGGTCTGAACGATCAATACTTCATGGGCCAAGTACGGAGAATTTGGTTCATGATGAGCATACCCCCGAATCATCACACGTCAACTCTTTTGATATGATTGAGGACTCAGAAAGCTTGCGGAGGATAGCAGCAGGTCAGGAACTTCCTTCTAATCAGAGTAATTGTTCCTTCTTGGAAAGCGAGAGTGACGGTAGAAGTGATCTATCCTCTGAGTTGTCCATGGAAGTCATATCCAGAACCGAATTTACCGAGCAAGACTCGCCTACGGCTATATCATTTCCTCGTGTGCGACCTAGAGCAGTCATCAAAGATTTGGTTATTCCACAACATCCTCTCCGCCATCCTCCTTCTTCCCCACCTTCCCCGCCAATCACACTGGTGCAAGCATTGAGATTGGGTCCCGATGGTCAGCTCTACCGACCAGACGCTGATGACCAAGAAGATCGTCATTCAAGTCCTCTGCCTCCTACCCCGGATTTTACCCCAACTGGAACTGGGCGTGCTGAGGATAACGAAAGAGGAGAAACCCCACAGCCTCTTCGTTCTCATCGTATCATTGAGCCATCTCGGAAGACCTCTGTTCATCTCCCGTTCATTCTCGCATTCGATTCTCAAATACTTGCTCAACAGTTTACACTCATTGAAAAGGACGCACTCAATGAGATAGACTGGAAAGATCTTATTGAAATGCGCTGGAAAGATATCCATACCGAGTCCCGTTCTTGGGTTGACTTTCTACGAACTTCGGAACCCCGTGGAGTCGAAGTCGTTATTGCTCGGTTTAATCTGGTTGTCAAATGGGCTGTATCAGAGTGTGTTTTGACACAGGACCTTGGAGAGCGTGTGCGGACAATTATCAAATATATCCACATCGCCACCCATTGTCGCAAGTACCGCAATTTCGCTACTATGATGCAACTTACTGTTGCACTTACTTCAAAGGATAGTATGCGTCTGACTGAAACGTGGGCACATGTTCCCAAGCACGATTTACAGGCGTTGCGACAACTTGAAGAGCTTGTTACGCCAACAGGGAATTGGCATAACTTACGGGCAGAGATGGAGGGTTCTGGGGCTGATCAAGGCTGCATTCCTTTCGTCGGAATATACACTCACGATCTTCTTGTCAACTCGGAGCGACCAAGTCAATACGCCAGTACGCCTACTACTGAACCTTTGGTCAACTTTGAAAGATGCCGAACGGATGCGACCATTGTCAAGAATCTTCTGAGGTTACTAGAAGCGAGCCAGCTATACAGATTCCTGCCAATTGAAGGGATCACCGAGAGATGCCTATGGATGGCCTCACTGTCCGATCAAGAGATCGCCCGATACGGAAAAGCTATTCAGGGATAATTAATTCCATTATACACATCACACTACCGAGTATCTCCTCGTTATCAAAACGACCGAGAGAAACACCACGGCCTCTATCTCACCGTGGAAATACTACACTTCTTTGTATTCATAATTGGGGCGACCTTGGGTGCCTTTTTTTTCCCGACATATATTTTGCTATTAATCTTGGTCGATTACGATCACCACCTGCGCTTCTAAATATTGCGCTCCTTATTATTTCCATTACGGCTGGAACGGCCTCTGCAACACTACGTACGATAAATTACGATTTTTCTTTTTTTTTTTTGGTTGTTTGTATTGCTGTTGTTGAATCGGATGGTATAAATTATTTTTGGAAGGAGGAAGAGAGAGAGAGATTTGAGCCATCGCTGGCTATTGTGTATGTGTTGACTTTTTGGTTCTGCTTTCGTGGGCCCGGGATGGAGTACTAGGGAAAAGAAAGGAAGGTTGAATCAGATGATGGTTTGAGAGCGATTTGCAAATAGGAATGGAATACCCCGAGCGATGTTTTGAGCGTGGAAAGAGGGAAGGGAAGGTGGAGATGTACATGCAGGCAATGCGTGTATGGATTGATGGAAGAAGGGAGTAGCAAGTAAAGCTAAATGAAATAATCTAAGAAGGCTTTTGTGCTTGTTGAGATGTTGCTTTTTGAGAAATTGTGTTGTGACTTGGCTATCTTTGTACTTTGTACCAAATACCTAGGTAATTGTCATTGTGATATTTAATGTTACAGGAAGCATTAAATTTAAGCTAACTGTAAAAGGGAATCGCTGTGAAAACATACCTAGGTATTAATATAAAATGGTTATTGCTTACGAAGGTATAGAGGCAGCCAATCACTTAACCCTGCTCGAAACTAAGGGTGCAAGGTTGGTGCGGAAGTTGGGATCAGCACGGATGCCAGCCGCGCCGGATAACATAACATCATAGCTCCATTCTTTTTTACCCCCTCCATCTCAACCTCCTCGACCAAGGAACAGAACAAGCAACAGGATATCAATTACGAACGGCTCGCCATTCTCTGTACGCCTGGTGTGGGATTGCGATTGAGATAATTGAGGAGGAGCATTTTGAGGGTTGATTGAGTGGTTTGGAAGTGTGCAAGACTGAAGTGCCCTTCGGTGTGATCGAGAGGGATTTATAGGGTAAGTGAGTTGGTTGGCGTTTTGGTTGGTGTGGGCTTGAGGCGATTGAATGCGCCAGCGCTATCTTGAGGAATTAATAGCTAACATCCATACACCAGACTTCCTCCACAAACATCCTCATAACACCACCACCACCACACGAAAATGTCCTCCTCCCCACCAAACACCATCCAAATCCACGCGCCCCTCCGCTACCTCACCCCCTCCCCCTCGCCCACCCCCTCCAAAACAACGCTCGCCTCGACCCCCAAACCACCACCCTTCACCTTCCTCGAACGCACATGGTCTGTAACACACAGTACCTTACCTATATGGAAGAAAGCGAAGAATGTGCGGATTACGTATAAAGTGCTAGATGGGGCGGGAGGAGGGAAGGTATTGGATGACGAAGTAACCTACGAGGAGATCAACGGCAAACCCGAAAGCTTCATAGAGAAAATGCTTAGCATGCGCCGGATTCGAGGGGTCGATTATCCCACCGGCTCCTCCTCCTCCTCCTCCACATCCCAGCAAGACGGAACACAAGATATTTACCGCAAATGGCATTGGAAAGGCCGCGGCTGGCTCAAGATTGCGGGGGGCAGTCGATGGGAGGTTCTTGGGTGGGGAGAATATATCGGTGAAGGAGGGGGGAGACAGAGGTGGATTGTTACGTTTTTTGAGGCGAGTCTTTTTACGCCCGCGGGCTTGGATGTTTATTGTGATGGGGAGGGGGTGGGGGAGGGGTTGTTGGGGGAGATTAAGAGGGGGCTTGGGGGGGTTGTTAAGGAGGGGTGGGAGGGGGGGGAGGAGCTTGTGGGGGGGTTGTTTGAGGTTGGGAAGGTGTGAGGGGGTGTTTTTTGGAGGGGAGGGGAGGGTTGGGTTGGGGGTATGTAATGGTTGATGGGGGTGGGGATGGGAAGGACGGAGAAGGTGTATGTCTGGCGACTCTGGCCGGGCATCTAAGCTACGCAGAGAGGTGTGTATAAGGAATGTTATGATATAAGAGATGAGGTATATCTTCGAGGGTTTATGATGGCGAGGTTAAAGGATCTGTTACTTGGATGGGGAAATGGGTTTTGTATAATGTACGTATACCGTAAAAATAAGATTATAATTTCAAATCATCCCTTAAACTCGTAACCTTTCTCCTTGGAAACCTACCATCTATACCTATGAAAACTTCCCACCTAGATTACCCGACGATTCTTATTCTCATCCACTTACCCGGAGATCCAAAAAAATTCTTCAAAGCTTATTCTCGCCAGGTTACCCGGCGATTCTTATTCTCATTCACTTACCCGGAGATCAGATCAAAAATAAAATTTCAAGACCTATTCTCACCAGATTACCCGGAGATTCACGGTTTAGCTGCACAACTAGGTTACCCGGAGACGATTTTTTTTGGTGGGGGGGGAGGGGAGGTTATTCGCGGGAGGTTACCCTGCGATTTTTATTCGGGGAAATTGCATTATTATAAAATTTGAACCGGGTTCGCCCTCACCAAGAGTAGCACCCTCACAGGATAAGACTACAGCCAGGGTAATTAGACCCTGCTTTGAAAGAATGCGACCCCACCTTAAACGGATTAGGAGGGAATCGTTGGATCGGCCATTAGTGCCACTTATATCGAGTTGCTTTCGGGAATGATAAAAACGGGCGAAACTAGACATTTTGTACGTATTCTTAGCTTAGCACGTCACTGTAGCCTCTGGGAGCTCTAAGGTTTAGACCTTCTGACGTAAATAATACAACAACAACAACAACTTACCCGGAGAAGGCCCTCAAAACGGAAGAAAATTCCTAAGAAACCCTCCTTCCCATTCCACCCCAACCTCGATCTACAGTAGCAGCACAATAGAGATTCAAAAGCATAAGAGAGAGAGAGAGAGAGCGAATAATGTTTGTAAACCAACGAAATGCCTCGGTATCCATATTAAACCCATCAACTACCTAACCCGCAATATCAAGAATATGTCCATACTCGCACAAATACAAATATACAAAGTCCCTTTCCCTGCTTAACCATGTGCACCCACGAAATATAACTCGCCATTCACCCTATGCGTCATATCCCCCATTTCAAGTTAAGCAAATTAAACGCCCAATATGTTCATCGTACCCACCCATATGCACCCACCTCATTTTACCAAATCTCACAAACAGGCTCCTTCTCCTGACACTGAAAGCTCTCCTTGAAATCCCTCGAGTTCGCCATCGTACCAATGATCCTGGCCCACTTCGGCGCATGAGGATCCGAATAGATACGGCTGATGGCCGTTTCCTTGCGGGATTTCCCACACCACCAGCCCGCGTAACCGACAAAGAAAAGTTGTTCTTGCGAGAAGTGTTCGAGGCCGGGAAGATCTTGATTCGGGCTTTCGGCGGCTCGCTTTTTCCACGCTGCAAACGCAGCAGTGACTCCACCTGCATCCGCAATGTTCTCTCCCAATGTGAGACGACCATTCACGTGTAGAGGCTTATCGTCTGGTCCAGGTACACTGAAAGTTTCGTACTGGTCGACAAAGCATTGAGCGCGTTTTTCAAAGGCTTCGACGGTGCTGTCGGTCCACCAATCCGTGTAGTTGCCATTTTGATCATAATGGCGACCGGTGGAGTCGAATGCGTGAGAGAGCTCGTGACCAGAGACGGATCCGAATGCACCATAGCTGAGATATGGAGGAACTCCTACATCGAACACTGGAAATTGCATAATACCAGCTGGAAATACAATTTCATTCCCTGGTGGGTTGTAGTAGGCGTTGACCGTGGGGACCGTCATACCCCATTCATCCCGATCCACGGGTTTTCCGAGGGCAGACCACTCACGGGCAACACCAAAACGGCTTACTGAGAGACTGTTTTGAAAGAAAGCAGAGGAACTGATATCGATTGAAGAATAGTAGTCCTGAAGGCTAGGAGGATCCATAATATTCGGGCTCTGTAGATAGTTAATGACGTGGCCGTTGATCAAACTTGGGTATTGCTTACCTTGGTGGGATAACCAATCTTCTGAACAATTTTGTGAACTTTCTCAATGGCTAACCCGATGACACTCTTATCCATCCAAGTTGTGACTTTGAGTTTCTCGATAAACATCTCTTTAATGTCAGAAACAATCTCGTCACCAAACACCTTGGCTTTTTCGGAGAATGCCTTTTCGACGAAGAACCTGCTCAAGATCCATCCTAGGCTGCCATCAACATAGTTGACGCAAATTCGCCATCGTTCTGGGGCAGAATCTGGATCTTTTCCTTGCAACTCATTTCTAAATCTTGCATAAGGCTTCATCTCATCTGCTTCTGTCACCGAGGCAAAAGCTTGAATGGTCTTCCAAACTAGGTATGTTTGCAAAATGTCACCAGACGTATCCGATAGAATATCAGTCAGATTTTGCAAGTAACTAGGGGAAGCAACAATAAGCCGGGTTGTCGTAACATCGGATGGCTCCAGACTAGCAATAACATCCGCAAGATGAATTTCAGGGGCGAGGTTATTTGCATCCTTGAGAGACATGGGATTGTAATATTGCTAATAAAAATAATATTAGCATAGAACTGTGAAAACAAGAAGCAAGTAGGCTAACGGTAACATCGTTTCTGTCTTCTGAACTCGGAGATGCGGCTGCAAGCTTCTTCTCAAATTCGACAACGCCGTGGGCGAAATCTTTGTTTTCTTCAGCTCTGCAAGCAAATTAGTACTTCTTCTATCCGGCTAAGGGAATAGATTTTCATACATTTCTGACGGATGGAACAAATCAATAGTTTGAGCAAGAGCATCCTCGTACTTCTTGACCACTGCATCATCCGAGTAATAATCCTTGGCTGGAAGACCAATTGAGTATGGGGGAGATACTTGTACAATCACAGTGTCTGGGTCTTTATCATCGGCGCCGACACCCAGTGAAACTAAAGCTGAGACACCAAGCTTAGACAAGAAAAGAATCACATCTGACAGTTCTTCGCTGCTATTACCAGACTCCTGAACGGGGTACATGGCGACTACATCGTGTAGGATTTCTAAAAGCGGTTTGATCCCTGCCTTCTTTATGGCATCTTCGTCCATGCAAGCATCATATGCGTTTTTCAGTTTATCGAAATTTTGATGGTCGACGGAGGAAAGACTTTGCACAAGTTGGGCAGGAGAGAAGCTCGAGTGCTATCATTTCAAGTCAGCATAGCACACGAAATAGGAAATTTCCGCTCGAGTGAATATAACCAACCTGTGATTCATCCGGATACGGGGCTTCCAGAATATGTCTCAGCAGCATTTGAGAATTCTCGTTCATGATTGTTCCAGTAAAGGCGTCCCCTTGGTCTGGCCTTAAATCATGCCGCTCAACCCAGCCACCACAAGTCAACTCTTCAAAGTTCGTGCATGGATCAATGCTCTTGTATTCGGGAGAAAGGTTATATAAGATCTCGGATGCAGCATGGACGCAAGCTGGGGTCATGCATATGCTGGCTTTCGTGGTTGAGGATTTCCCTTGGTGAACTAGCAATGATTAGTTAGTAAATCCAATTTGCAGACGAAGGCTACAAAGCATCTTACCTCCAAAAAAAAGACACAATAAAACTATCGCAACCAATATCAACAGGCTCATGAACACATTCACAGCATTTCGAGCCACCCAGTATGCGGCCTTCTTCACTGGCGCTGCCGAGTGATTGTATTCCGGACCTGGTGCCCCCAACAATGGGGTTTGCTCAGTCTCGCTGCTGCTACTCGCCTCCCGCGTATTCAATTTCATTCCCGGACCTGCCATGTCGTATAATCGAGTGGAGATTGTAGTAAGGAGACCTGCGAGGGGGATCACGAAGTGGGCGTACACAACTTCGTTGAGAGGGTTGGAACGAGGTCGAGTCGTAGAACGAGTGGAACGATGTTTCGACCGTGATCTGGTCCTAGAATAGGACCTTTTGGAAGCCAGTTTGATTATTGAAAGGGAAAATAGCGAGAGATATAGGGAGAGGAAAGCAAAAGCTCCCCCAATTCGAGTTGTTGATTCAAGGTTGGAGTGAGTCCGTTGGGGCGCGTGCCTGTGCCACCTGCGCCTGTCTAACCGGGGGGCTGGGAAGTCTAACCGTCAAGAGCTCCAAGCTTAGCCGGAAAAGCTTAGTTCAGCCGAGCTAGCTTACCCAGGTAGCTCTGATTCGTTGACGTAGACGCTAAAAATTTGATTCACAACTAATACCCCGCAAACCAACATTCATGCAGACCTCGCTAGTGCTGAATCACGAAGTAAATATCGCATATTGTGATTGGAAAGGTACTGAATCACCAATCCCAGGGGTAAACAGTGAGCAAACAGGGAGCTGATCTCAATGGGACAGCCCGTAAAAGGCTCTTCCAAGCGAACGCTTCCATTGCAGGCACTAGATTGGTTGTGTGCGAATGTTTTGTTTGTAAGAAATTATATCTTCTATTCTTTCTTGATTTTAACCAGCTGCAGTGTTTGACCAGACCCCCTTCATGACTAGCTCCTGGTGATAGGCGCAGGACCTGCAGCTTTCCAATCTCCACTGCATGAGAGTACAGTAGCATAAATCGATACACCATGAATTCCTTATGGCTGGTGCGCTATTTTTGTAAGTGCATTTCCAGAACATCCCTGAAGCAACGGCACAAACGGGTGCAGACCATGAGTGCCATTTAAGTGCCTCGTGGTTATGATATACTCTAACGCCTTCTCGGCTCCCTTTCTCCACCCTCCACAAATTCGAAATGCAAGTTTATGTTACCAGACAAAGATTCGAGAGGTAGAGTCTAATTTTGTCTTCTGGAAGAAGAGTCGTACTTTATGGGGAAAGTTTCATGCATTATCATGCCTTATGGACTGATGAGCCTTTGGCATAAGGAGACCGCAATATCATTCTTTCCTTTCTGAACTACCAGGTCACGCAGGTAACAAATGATGAAGCAACTTACTTGGGCACGGTTCTTGGGATTTGTCCCACCTATTACTCTCTAAAGAATGAGAGGCAGTCTTATGGGTTTGTGCGTACTGAGCTTGATTGAGCTGGGATGGCTCTTTGGATAAAGCAACATCGGATTGTTATTTCCTCATTCTCTTAGATAACCCAACACAATAAGGATCAAAATAACAGAGATTTCGAAAACAGGAGAGGGTCATTGATGACGGAAACCTCTCCCATTGATCTCAATTCTCTTTCATGGTCTAGCACAATGAAGCCAAAAACGCGAGAGGAGGGGCGCTCTAAACAAATGAAAGCGGTAAGTCCACATCCAGGCTAGAAGTGCCACTTTTTCTGTCACCGTCAAGCCGGCAATCGAGTAACTTATTCCAGTAAGTGCAAGGAAACCAGCACTTTCTTACATCCACATAAAATTGGGACCCAAATGAACCATGAATTGTACCTTGCAGGTGAATCGCTAGCTCAACTGCGACTACACCTGCTGCCGCTGTCGGGTCGTTTTCAAACGCCGACTCAAAGTCGTTTTATGAGAGATCCCACCTTGACTTGCAGACCGCTCATTGGCATGCATTATTGTGTAACAGAAGATGGCATATATTATTTCCTTACCAGAAGAAGCATGGATGTCGCGACAAAAACTCCTTCCAGTGCGGTCCCCAGGTACAATCAATTGTATGTTTTCTTTGATAATTTTACCCCATATTTGGTACCGGATTATGTCAAGATTGATGCGATCCTCCACATTCAATGGCGTGCGGTTATGCCTCCTGTTAAAGCAGGAGCCAATGACATTGGGCCACCCATTTAGAAACACGATCTCTCCCATGCTCGTTGCAACGACGCACGCAAGGGCACGAATATAGGGGTCTTCTTGGAGTGACATGTAGTGGATATAAGGGTCCAAAGACTCCAAGGCGGCAAGACCTCCACGTTGAGCTTTGTTTGATGTCAGGCATCTGAGCAAGAACTGAAGAGAGCCGAGGTGCATTTCATTTGGAGAAACCTCCGTCAAACTCGCACTTTCTCCCCAAGACACAGGGATGCAGCGCAGGGATTCGTATCCCGTGATCTTGACGCGTGATGACATCGGTGGCTTGATGACGTAGCGTGATCCATTCTGTCCAACTTTACGAACTGGCGAACTCACTCCACCCCTCACTCGGCCAATTTTTTCTCGGAATCCATTTTTTTCGTGCCAATTTTCCCAATGTTCTCCTTAACTTTTGCACCTTTGCCATGGGATTCAGAGCCCCGATATGGTACGACACGGTGCTAGTGATGATTTGCATCATGTCCCAGCAACTTTCCAGTTAACACGCAATCCCCTAAAGTCCCCTAAGGGTAGGAGTCAGGACGAACACCCCCAAGGATCCGCGGTCCCTGCAGGTGCTCTGGTATCTTTTCGATGCGGAAATAGTCGCGTTAATTAAAGCCGACTTTAGATGCAGCTTTGAGTTGTCTCGATACTGGCAATATATAGATTTGCTGCAAAGAGACCCTGCAGTAGAATTGTGGCACGTTTTTCTGTTGAGATCCCCTTTCTGCCTCGGCCAGGGCGATATAATCAATCAATACAAGAGGGCGCAGGCACAGGCGCAAGTTGCTAGAAAACCGGATTGTATTGATAAACTCTAAAACAACATCACTTCCCTGCTCCCTTTTAAATGTCTCCCATCTCCTGTCTCCTTGCCCGAAGATTTGGGTGATCATCAGTTCGTTGTTTCGTTCATGATCAGCAAAGTTCTCAGGGTCCCAAAAGTGTGAGGCTCTTTTCTGGGGCGACCATCCTTTTTCCAAGGTTCACCGCAAACCAAAAATCGTGAGCCATTATCTGCTTATTTCCTTCTTTCTTGACGCTGCACCAAATATTGATATCATACCAATCGTAATAGCCGCCGAGCCTTCTTTCGCTTCTTAAACAATTCTGAGTAGCGAGATCTTTTGGGGGCGAAGATTTGTTTGTGACAGCCGGTACGTCAACGTCATACCCACCTTGAACCAGTGCGAACCGGACTCTACATCTCTGCATCTCCGCCGAGTAGTATACAACACCACACCACCAGCCAACCTCCAGGAGGTCAAACAAAGATCCAATCGAGACTGATACCCACTCCAAAGCTGGATTCTCGGCGACAATAGACCACAGGATCGGGGCCCAGAGGAGGCATGCCATCGCCCAAGTCCTCTCTGGATAAGCCATCCTCTTCCACCCACAAACGACGCAAATCCGGCAGAACCAGTGAAAGGGGCGTGCCAACTGCCTCGACAAAGCATGGGACAATGACGGATTCCCCGTCCCCAAGGAAAGGCGTGACACCTGTGCCTGCGCCTGCCTCCTCACAACCGGCCCAAGACAATGGGGGTTCGAACGACGGACAATCAGACGGGGTGGTGGCGCCAGGAAAATCAGATATCAGCAAAGTACAGGCGCAGGGAGAAGCGGGAGAGAAGGACGCCAAAGGCAAAGGAAGCTCAGCGGCAATGGCGCCACCAGCAGGACAAACCGGCGAAGGACAAGCACAGGGAAAGGTTGGAGGCAAAGCAAGTTCGGTAGAAGAGCTAGAACGCCTTCGCGCAGCGATGAACGCCCAGATCCAGTTGACGCAGCAGAGGGAGAGATTACAAAGAGCAAGTGGAGGGAGCGATGCTGGTAGTAATGTTTCTGCGGGTACCAACACTCCTTTGGGTGTCGGTGGAAAGAAGAGAGTATCACCAATACACGAAGAAGCAGCATCACCATCTCTGGAGGCAGCCTTTGCAAGTCCGCCCGCTGAAAGCTATGGGCTGGATACAACTTCAACAGAATCAGCCGCAACGCTTCGAGGAGGAATAACACCCGCTGCAGCCAGTGTCAGGACACCATCGTATCCCTTTCCTTCAATGAGGACGCCACGGAATTTCAGCTACACAGGGCAGCCTAGCCACCGGCCGTTTACAGCATTATCGCCTACCGTAAATCCAGAAAATTTCTCGGGCGGGCGTTTTGATGGACAAGCACATGACCGAGTGCAATCTGGATCTGTAACTCCCGCTTCAACGTTGAATTTTCAGCCACGAGACCCCTCCCAGCAGGAAATTCCAGATTCAAATTACGAGACGCCAAACCTTTATGATATCAGTTTGATGCTCATGTCAGAGCCGGGTCTTGACTCTTGGTGGACCACGGTTGCCAAGATCATGAAGGACTTGTATAACGCTGACCGAGTGACTTTAACAATCCCAGCAGATCCTACGGATGTTGAAAATGTCCCATGGGCACAGAAGGCCACCTTTAACACAACAGAGGAAGATGAATTGAGCCTCACATACCTCCCCCGTGGGAGCAGCATGGTGCCCAGTACTATTGCGGCTGCCGAGACGGCTCAGGATGCGGATAGCATTGTCCAAGGAGAATCACCACTTTCGACATGGCAACCTGCGAGACCTAGTTTAGAGAGCAGACATTCGTTCACGGCCTATGAAGACACTAAACGAGAAACAATTCCAACTCCTGATCCAGGCCCAGTTAGAAGTACTGCCACAAGACCATCTACACTAGCTAGAGCGAAGAGCTATGCAGCCTCGCGTCCTAATATGGCTCCACGGAGTGCTACACTTCAGAATGCAGAGCTTAACCTTCAGTCCCTCCAACATCACATGGAATATGAAGAGTCAAAATGGCAGGCGTCAGCAAGCTGGGAGGATACTGGTTTTGCTGATACGGAAGTTAGGGGTCGTGTCTTTCCCGTTTTGCAAGCCTTGGATTTTGAAGCCGATCCTCTGATAGACAATACTGGCGTCATGAGAGTGTTGGATCGAGAAAAAGTTGTCGTCTTAACACGCGATTATCCTTACGATGAGAGGCCAGAGTCAACCGACGAAAAAAGTGCTGGGAGTGGCAGCAAATCTTCTCAGCGCAGTAGTAAATCTCGAGAATCGCCAACGGACAATTCCAAGAGACGCAAGAATCCTGAACTGAGTTCAAGGATTCAATCTTTTCTCGGCAGTAAAAGCAAGCATACCCGGCACTCAAGCCGTGAACCCCCTACCATTCCCGCCAAATACGAAGAATACGAACAGGGTCCTCCTTCACCATGGTCTCAATCACCAGCTCCATCACCGGCCGTTCGTGCTGAGACAGATGAGAATCCATTCTTTGCAAACAATCCGGTAGACGAGGGGAGTTTTGAACCAAACTCGGATCTAAAGGACTACTCGCAGTCTTCTCAGCTCGAAGCTATCGGTATCGACAAGTCATGGACAGTACTTCACGTACCGCTGATGCATCCTCTTCTTTCCAAAGCTGTTCATGCCTTCCGATTAGACACGGCTGTTTTGGAGTCCAAGACCGCAGGTCGCAGTAGAGAAGGGCCTGATGCAAATGCAAAAACGAAAGAAGCGGAAGCGGTGGCTAATCGGCGAACCCCTGTGGCAATTCTTTCTATCCTCAGCCGCGCAATCCCATACCCCTCCAACCTTAGAAATTCACTAGAACAGCTCGCTCCACATTTGGCTTCCTCATATACGATGTGCCGCCATCATTCCAATCTCCAGACAGAGATTGCTGGTTTGTCCAGAAAAGGTCCTCGTCAAGCAGGCTTTGGTGCCGTGGTTTCTACTAGCCGTCCTCTGGATGATTACACAAACTTAGCTTCTTGGCCAATTGATGAGAATAATCCTCACCAATCCACGGGAGGCAGTATGACCAGTCCAAGTGATTACTCTGGAGTTTCTAGAAGTAATGCTGGCTCTCCTGCCGTCACTCCAGGTTGGGAACACAGCAGTGTTGGGTTCACTCGTGATAAGAGACTAAGTGGAGGAAGTCCCGGGTATGCTGCCGGCGAAAGCTACTTCACAGCAAGGACACGGCCCACTACAGCTCGGGTAGACACGAACTATCACAGTATAACTGGGGCTCGACGGTCATCGAAAGACTCATCTCCAGTAGATCTAAGATCCCAACAGCTCAGCACGACATCGGAGGGCAGGCGTGGTTCAGTGGATACATCTCCTGAAGCTGATCAGCGCCCTGATACTGGCGCTGTGAGGGTCGAAAGCGAGTGCGCACAAATTAATGAACCGCGCGGACGCAACGAAGGAAACCACAGAGATACTACTACAGAGAATCGAGATACCAGCCCCTCAAGGACTCATCATGATACTGCACTTTCGCCCAGGAGACAGGCAATGCGAACAGCATCGTACCAGGGAAGCACAAAAGAACGGACTCATACACAGCTACACTCGTATGGGGCAGATTTCAGTGCAACTTTCCAATCTCTGCACCCGACATCAGGCCCAAATACAAAGGGACTCGGTACGAGAGGTCCTTCTCGCACCGCATCCATGACGGGATCCGTATCATTGCCAACCGAGATGCCGCCACCTTCCGATCGAGTGAAAGGCTTGATGCTAGATTCACTACCCGCACATGTCTTTGTAGCCATGCCGCCCTCGGGGGAGATAGTATGGGTCAACAACCGGTATTTAACATATCGGGGACAAACTGTTCAAGATCTTTATCAAGATCCTTGGGCCAGCATACACCCGGAAGAGCGAGAAGAATATCTAAAACTTTGGGGCCATGCCATCCGCTCTGGCGAGCAGTTTTCTAAACAAGTTCGAATTAGGAGATTTGATGGCAAATACCGCTGGTTCTTTACACGAGCAGTTGGGCATCGCGATCACCGCGGGGTTATCGTGCAGTGGTATGGTACACACATGGACATCCATGACCAGCATATGGCCGAAGTTAAAGCAGCTCGGCAAGAGGAGATCGAAGCCTCTGAGGCTAAGCATCGACAACTTGCTAATTTAATACCTCAAATTACCTTTGCTGCAACTGAAGACGATGGTATTACGTTCGCCAACGAACAGTGGCTATCCTATACCGGTCAGAGCTTTGATGATGCACTTGGTTTGGGGTTCATGGACCATATACATCCGGAAGACCTTGCTAAATGCCATATGCCTCACTATCCGTCTACCCCACAAAATCTTTCCACAGAGCCAAAAAAACCACGTATAATTAGTCGAAAGCAATCTCAGACTTCTTCCGGAGGAACTTCGATGCATTCAAAATCTTCAAACATTTCAGAAGCCGCAACTGAAACGACTATGAGAGGCGTGCATCAATCGTTGTCGAGAAATAACAGCTCCAGTAGCGAGTCTGTGTACGAATTCCCTATCGCTGAATTGGCCGAGTTGGCTAGAACGGGCGTAATCAAGATTACAACTGATAGCGATGGCAGGCAGTCATACGAAACAGAGGTGAGACTGCGGTCAAAAAGCGGGTTTTACCGCTGGCATCTCGTTCGTTGCGTTGAAGTCGAGAATATTGCACTTGGTAGCGGAGATGGCTCCTGGTTTGGCGCGTGTACTGATATTCACGACCACAAACTCTTGGAAAAGACATTAAAGGAAACCATGGATGTAAAGACCAGATTTCTGAGTAATATGTCTCACGAAATCCGAACTCCTCTCATCGGAATCTCCGGGATGGTCGGTTTCCTTCAAGACACTGTCCTAACAGACGAGCAAGCGGATTATTCAAACACGATCAAATCGAGCGCCGATAGTCTTCTCAACATTATCAATGACATTCTTGATCTTTCCAAGGTCGATGCTGGAATGATGAAGCTCTCTCGCCAGTGGTTCCACACACGTTCATTGGTGGAAGAGGTCAACGAGATCCTCTGCTCGTTGGCAATTACCAAGAGAATCGAGCTGAATTATATGGTTGACCCTGATGTCCCCGAAATGGTCAAGGGAGACAAATTTCGCATCCGACAGGTCTTACTAAACATCGTAGGTAATGCAATCAAGTTTACCACGGTCGGAGAAGTCTTTAGCCGTTGCAAAGTTGTGCAGGATGACTCCTGTGGACCGAACGAGGTAATGCTGCAGCATTCCATCATTGACACTGGGAGCGGATTTACTCAAGAGGAGGCAGAAATGATTTTCAAGCCATTCAGCCAAATAGATGGGAGCAGCACTCGTACCCATGGCGGCACCGGCCTTGGACTGGTAATCTCAAGGCAGTTGGTAGAGCTCCACGGGGGTAAGATGGAGGGCAGTGCTATTCCTGGAAAAGGCTCTACCTTTACATTCACCGCTAAATTCACCTTGCCGACTGAAGACGACCACCCGAACATGCCTTTGCCCACGCCTTCTATCAATCAGACAGCTTTGATTTCCAAGCGATCTCTCGCTTCGAGTGATGTTGCTATTGCTCGCATTCCATCACCAAGCTTCAAATTGCCCAAGGTAACTGACCAGCTTGTACAGTCGCCGCCGCCGGTGGACAGTCCTAATACCGATTCCACCGCTGGATCGCCGTCTATGGTATCGTCCGGCAGCTCTGTGCCATCAATACATTCGGCTCGCTCACACCTGACTAAAAGGTCTTCAGCTTCTTCTGCCACTCAAAGTCTTTCTCATTTTAGCCGCGCTACCAAAGTCGGTTCTCCAGATCCTAGTCAAATGAAACTTGCCCTCCCTGACAGAACATCTCCCAACGCTACGCCAACCGTCTCTGCAAAAGAAATAGCAGATAATCCGACGCCAACCGGAAGCGTCTCTTCGAGTGGTGATGGGTCACAAGTGGGCACTACTTCTACAGATTTGAAGCATGTTCGGCCCACAGTGTATTCAATTTTGATCATCTGTCCTCAAACCCATAGTCGTGAAGCTACCAGACAGCATATCGAGATGACACTGCCCAAGAATGTTCCGGCTCATATCACCGATTTGGCAAGCATCGAAGAAGCTCGAAAACTTATTGCTGGAGAGGATCCCGTTGTTTTCACTCATATCGTCCTTAACCTTGGTTCAAAGGAGGAAATCGTAGAGTTGATAGATCGAATTTTCGCCTCGATATCACTGCCAAATACATCAATAGTGGTGCTTTCGGATCCGGTTCAACGACAGGAGATAATCAAGATGACTTCGGCTTACGATTATGAACAGCTTGCCAAGGACCACCGAGTCATCTTTGTATTCAAACCAGTCAAGCCCTCCCGGTTTGCGGTCATTTTTGATCCTGAGAAAGAAAGAGACCTTAGTACTGATCGTAACCGTTTTACCGCTCAACAACAAGTGGCAGATCAGAAGCAAAGCTATATCGATATCACTAAACGTCTCGGCAACAAGGGTTTGAAAGTGCTATTGGTTGAGGACAATCTTGTCAACCAAAAGGTCCTTCTCAAGTTCTTGAGTAAGGTTGGCATTGCAGTGGAGCTTGCACTCGATGGTGTTGAATGCACCCAGAAGGTCTTTTCTCATGACCATTCCTTCTACTCCCTCATTCTCGTAAGTCACCTCTACTCTCTCCCCCCACCCCCCCTTAATTCCACCAACCAACAACACATAGTGCGATCTTCACATGCCTAACAAAGATGGCTACGCCACATGCCGCGAGATCCGGAAATGGGAGAAGGAGGAGTCCTTACCGCGCATGCCCATTATCGCGCTCTCTGCCAACGTCATGGCGGATGTGATGGACAAATGCATCGAAGCGGGGTTTAACGACTATGTTACCAAACCGGTGGATTTTAAAGCGCTGAGTATGACGATGTGCGAACTTCTTGAGGCGAAGCAGTGAACGCTACGCGACGAGTTTTGAATGCTTTGGATGATTGGTGCGAATGGTCGCACTGGCGAGGAGAGTGGTGATGTTGATGTATGAATGCCCCAGATGCAAGGAGAGCATTCTTTTTTACTACATCAAAACCCGCGACAGTAAACCTGGAAGAATGAATGATCTCTACAGTTTGGGATATTCATCTCGATGTGTTGGGCAACTGTAAATGTGGAATCTTTTACATTTTATTTTTCTTTTTCTTTTCTTGCATGGAATGGATGGATGGATGGGATGGGATGGATGGATGATGAATGATAATTGGCCTTTTTGTCTTGTCTTGTTTGATTGTGTTTCTGGATCCGGGCGAGCGAGGCAAAAGGAAATGGAAATGGGAGCCGAAATAGCGTTGATGAGAGAAAAATGGGTCGTTTGCATAGCGTGCATGGCTTGATTCTTTTTTTTCCCCCCTTCTACTTTTTTTTTTTTCCGCAGAGTAGAGGTTTTGTGAGATGAGTGTGGAAGGAAAGGAATAAGGAATTCTTTGAGTATAATTGAGATGGATGAAAAGCGTTGTAATTGTTGGTAGTAGGAGCGAGTGAGCGAAAGTAGTTTATTTGGCGGGGCGTTTTAGGGGTTGGTGATGGCGTATAATTATGTGTATAGGGTGGGAGGTGAAGGACGTATTATAATACCTTCTCTTTTCTTCTTCTTCTTCTTTGATCTGATATTTTTATTTTGGTTTTTACTTGGGTTTGAAGTGAGGTCTTGTTGTTGTAGTTGTGGAGGTGAAGGGGGAGGGAGAAGGGGGGAGGGAGAAGGGGGGAGGGAGAAGGGGGGAGGGAGAAGGGGAAGGGGGGTTGGGTTGGATTAAGGGGGATTTTGGGGAGATGAGTTGAATTGGTGAGGAGTTGATGGTTGGAGTTGATGGTTGGAGTTGATGGTTGGAGTTGATGGTTGGAGTTGATGGTTGGAGTTGGTGAGGTAAGGTGGTAGTGTATTTTAGATGTTGAGATGTGCTGCATCCTTGCTGACTACCATCGAAGTCCAAAAACCGGCTACAGTAACAGTCTGGTTTCTCAAAACCAAACCGACAGTAGTAACAGCCAATCTTATCGTGGCTAAGAGTCGACCTTCGTAGGTGTGCGGGTGTGGTGGTGGGTGTCACGTGCGCCGGAGACCGCCGAGTGTCCCCCACGTCGCCTCCCTTGACATATGCCGCCGCTGCAAGCCGCCCGAAGCCGCCCGAAAGGGAAATTCGGTCACTCAGGCGAGAGGAGCGACACATGAGTGGCCAACTTAACGACATCTTCTACAGACAGATCTCTCAAAATCTTGCACCGCAAATTCTCGTGATCGCACGAGCTTTCAGCAGGGTAGGGTATGTGAAAATTTGAGAAATCATTGGTGGAGAGCGGGACGGATGAACGATGGTCACTAACCAAGAGGTTCCAGCCTCGGAAACAAGGCTCTAACAAGGAGCTGGTGGAGTGAGTTAGAGATGCTTTAGTGCAATCTTGTTAACTCGAGTGTCTTTTACCCTTCTTCGTCTTCTACGAGCAAACACGGTGCCGGCTAGAACCGAGGGATATCCAGATTGGCTTTAGTGCTTCTTTGCACACGGGCAGCCAGCTTCGGACAATTAGCCACACGTGCACGTGATGGTTTTTGGACTTCTATCAGGACTTCACGTGAACCGCCAGATCCAGGTTTGGACCGAACTGTCATAGTTAAAGTTTTTACACTACAGTAGTCAGCGCCGCCATTATTTGTAAATGTACCTAGCACCGCACCTCTCTTCATGCAACGACAATACCGGTATTACGAATTAACCCCATACTTGAGTAATGATCTATATGATTCAATATATGACTTGCACTGACACGAACACCTCAATTCTCATAAATAATCCAGTACAATAGGGTCTAATTTGGGAGAATTTTTAGAATCAGGAGTCATCCTCTTATTTTGACCTCTACTTTCTCCGACACTGTGGTATGATGTAATTTACAATAGGGAACTGCAGCACCGATCTAATCTCAATTCTTTTTGATAGTCTGTCACAAGGAACTTGAAGGAAGCCCCAAAGGGGAGAGACCCTGAGAGAGGCTTGATTCTGTAAATCAATCACTACTATACCCAGATTACATTAAACCCAAGTTAACTTGGAGACGGAACCTTTTCATCAGCTTCAACTACTTGCGGAGTCCCAGAACCAGAGCCTATCGCTGTTTCATGAATCGTCTCATGGCGACTGCAATCGAACTTTGTCACAAACCCCTTCCCGCAAGTCTTGCACAGATGCGGGCGTTCCTTAGCATGTTCTCTTTGCTGGTGAGTCTTGAGGATATTCGAACGAGTGAAGTTCTTTGGACAGAGATTGCACTGGAACTTCGTGGGCGGCTTTTTGACGTGTGGGAATTTCCACGCGAATGCATCAGGATCGGGATGATACTGCCGCTTGTGCTTCTCGAGTTCGCCCTTGGTGCTCCAACCAATATACATGCGCGTACATCCCAGTTCAGTGCAGCAAAACGGTTTATCGTGGCGGTTGGTGTGATTCTGTAGGGCCCTTTCCTTTAGGAACCCTTCGTGGAAGTAGTAACAAGCGTGATGGGGGCATTTGTACCAGTTATTCCCGAAGAAGCTTTTTAGTGTTTGGGTTGTGGGGGAATATGCTGTTTCTGATGAGTACAGCTCTGCCAGAATTGCCCGAACTTTCTTGGCTATAATTCCTGGAGGACCGAGGGCTTCTAGCTGTTCTTCAACAAGCCGAACAGATTTAGCGTGACTAAGCAACAATAGCAAAGATTCATAACATTCAGCGCCCTCCAGGAGTTTCAATTGCTGGATGTAATCCTTGTGTACTTTTTCCCAATCCTTTTTTGCTTTATCGCCATCTAAGGAATCAGGGTTGTACGTTTCGCGGAATTGGTTTACTGCAGTGCCAAGAGGAGAGGAGTGGCCGAAGTCTTCGGGCTTCGCAAAACGTGAGGCCACTTCCAGATGATGACTCCAATGCAAGCTAGCATAATCTAGAAAGGCGTAACAGCCGCTCATAAGGAAATTCATTCTCTCGGTGTCGGAAGCATGCAAATCAAAGCACTCAAATGTGAGGTAATTCAAGCACAATTTTGCAAGGTTTTGCTCTTGTTCTCCTTCGTTGATGGAGGTGTTATGAAGAATGTAGCTTGTTTTATAGTCAGTATATCACACTCTATTTCCCAATAGAAAACTTACTGTCTGGCTGTTGTATGGACTAGTCGAATTCTATTGCCGGGTAAAACATCGACCAGAGAACCGCATATGTCTTTAACCTCACCGGGCAAACTACGGCCATCAAAGTTGATTCGCCCCTCATCCTCATTGATCGCGCATGCCCCTTGAATCTCCTGCCATTTCAAAGGCCGTTTTGCACAAGTGATCCAGCCAAGCAGTTTGCATGCAGTTGAACGGTGCGCCTCATTAGGATCTTCCAAGATTCTATCAACAATACGTTTATAGCTGTAGAATATCAGTAAATATTGCCCATGGAGTGAGTGTACATACGCCGTATCTAGCCCTTTAGGGAACACTTCAGGTTTCATCTCGCAGTAAAGTTTTTCTAGATTTTCCTGGCTTTTGAGGTTGTCCAACACAAGACGAGCAAAAAGAAACATCCCTTCTGCTCCATCGCACACCATCTGGATGATGTGATCTCGAGCTTCATTCGGCATCAACCTGAACTTTGTTTTCTGTATGTCTGATGCATACCTAGTAACATAGTTTTCGATATCTTTCTTGTTATGCTCTTCGTTCAAACGGAGAGTTTCCGGCTGATGTAGAGCTGTTCTGATATCGTTGAGCTCCTGGCTTACGAAAAGTCCACGCAGCTTCCCTGGGTCGACATCATTTTCAGTTATGATCGAAATGAAAAAATTGAGTATCGATTTTCGCTCCTTTGGCTCGTACTCGTCAATCCCATCTATGACAATAAAAGTCTTCGGGAGGGCTTTCAAAATAGCCTCGAGAATTCTTTTGCAGTCTTGGAAAGAATCCAAGGTCGGCTTAAAAAGTCTCAAGCATTCGTCGTATAAATATGCCAATATATCAGGCCTATGAGAGTTTTGCTGAAGCAATTGCGCCAATATTGCTTTCGCGACACCAGAAAACTTGTTCCTATGCGAATCTTGACATGCACAGTAGAAATAAGCCACAGAGACATCTTGTGGCCTCACAACTTTCATGGCCTCTTCAATTATAACTGAAGCGAGAACAGTTTTCCCTTGAAAATGTTAAATTTTTGTTTCAATATCGGCAAGAAAAGCCCACTTACCGGCCCCAGGTTTGCCATTTAACCAGAAGACTGGCACCGACCATCGATTTGGATCGAGCCATTCAATTATTTTTGGTTCCTGAAGAATCCATTCGCCAGTGTTTGGAATCTCTCGCACCGCCGCAAATCCTGCCTGGTCTTCCGAATAATCGGCGGGCGAAAGCCACGTTACTACAGCCCTGTTTTTTATCGCAGTTTGCTCCTTTTCCATTGCTGCAAAAGAAGCTTGGGATAAAAGCCGTGCATCACGGGATTCTTGTACGTGCTGCAGACTAGCCGTTCTCTCGATAAGCTCGCGATGACGCATCATATCATTCCCGATCTGTTTGAAGCTCTCTTGAAAATTCGTCCAAGTCGCATTGAAAAATTGCATCCATGCTACATCCAATTAGACGTCGTATTAAACAGAACTTGCAAAAAACTGGCCCGCTTACCTGGCTGCGTGAAAATTCTTAAAGCTTTGAGGTGGAATTTGAGAATGTCTTCAAATATCCACACAAGGACTTGTTTCATATGGCTATTTTCTGTGAACATTGAGCGATACTGCATGAGCAAAGGAAAATTCTCTGCAAGCTGCTTGTAGGTATCCAGGAGAATGTCAAAAGCGTTATGCCAGTTGCTAGCGACCTAGGTAATAAATTAGCTCAACTCGTGCTAAATCATTACCACTTGGTGGTTTTACGGAGCAAGCACTGAGTACAAATTACCTACAATTAATATGGTTTTCATCGGGCCCCAAACAAAACAGAGGATCTCGGACGTGTTTAGAAAAACTTCGATAACCCCTTCATATTGTTTCATCGCTCGCAGAAATGGATGTATCTTGGTAAGATTCCGGGCCGTTTTGCTTTTCCTCTGCTTTTCCTGCAGAGCATTCATCTCAAGTTCGAGCTCGTTGAGCGTCGCAAGTCTGAAATTCGCCAACTCTTTGGGCTTCAATCTTGTTCTGAAGTCTTTTAGAACCTTCTGAAAATCACCCTCAATACTCGCCATCGGTGGTGACTGCTGTGGGTACTTGTGTGAAGTCTGCAAATGCGCCAGTATCAACAAAAACAGAGGGCACGTTAGCGAAAGAGGGACATTAAATCAAAAAAATTAGGCACACGCTGGAAAAAAGTCAGGCTGAGAGATGAGGCAGATCGTGGCCTGCTGTCATGGTGGCGGGGTGCATGCTGTGCTGCCCGGGCGCAATGCACAGCCACAAACTCGAAAGTTATCTGAAGCCATCGCGAGTTGATAGAACCTCAGCTCATGCCTTTTGTTGTTTGAACCGCTCTCTTTCGCAAAATAGTTCACGGCCAACAGTTCTCGGAAGAAAAAAAGGAAGTCGGCGCTTTGATGAATCCGGACCCGCCGGACATGGAAAAACTTTTAAGCGAGAACTCCAACAACGACGATACAAGCACAGATATTTTAGATGGCGACAATTATACCAGCGAAAATGAACTAAACAGAGATTACCTACATCACAACCATTCAAGAGAAAGCTCGGAAGAAGATAGCATAGCATCAGAATCGGATGTTAGTATCTCTGTGAAGGATGAAGAATTTCTTGAAAGCATCCCGACGCAGAGGCATGCTAAACGCAAACGCCAACACAGCCTCCCAGCAGGAAGAAAGAGTATACCTTCTGAAACTCCAATTTATGCCTGGGATAACAATGATACTCAAACTTCGACCTTGCAGATATCTGAAGACGATCGAGAGGAGAGCCAGCTCGTGAGCAGCGACGGTCCAGACAGCCCACTAGAGTGGTGGAATTCATTCATCTGCGCGAAAGTTGAGGTATTACCACCCACCAATTGGGAGGAGAATTTTCCTGAATACGCAAGAAAGGTGATGGCTACCTGTGATTACAGGGGCTTATACGGCGATCGCCCAAATGAGGAGGAGGAAACCCCGTGGTACCCCTGCGATCCTGAGGGAGATGAAGATATGTTCAATAATCTTGCGGGCTCTCCTTTTGAGGAATTTGATGAAATGAAAAAACTTTGCTACGGAGCTGTAGGTGTTCATATTGTGCTGAAATGGCCAAGATCTTTCAATTTAGAGTATAACTACTGATAAAAGTAACAGATACACAGCGTCGGAGTAAAACTTCTCCCACAATCAGCCGCCTCCTTGAAAAGGCTACACTCGTCTCAGGAGAATTCAGAGACATTCAAGAGTCAAGGCCTCTATCTCTTTCAAGCTGTTCGCGACAATGATGGTAAAGGTTTTCTTTTACAGCCTCCCGGGATAACAGCCATGGAAGCCAACCAGTTTGACAAGATTGCAGTCCTGAATAAAAAGGATAGCAATATTCTCGCTCAAGTTGCTGCAAAGTTTGAACTTTGCACCTTCGATGCCTATTCGCCGATCGATAAGTGGGCTCAAAATACCGACGAAGCAACTGCAACGGGAGAAGATTTGCATATCTTGGTAGATGTTTTGATCTACGGACCAAGGAAGTCCGCGCAGGAGATTGGAGTACTGCTGGATTCCGAGAGAGTATTTTTACAAGAGCCAGATTATCGCGATTACAATTTCGGCTACAAAAACCCACATTTCTTGGACTTCAGCGCAGTCAATACATCAGCAGACCAAGCTAACTTGTCAAACTTTTCCTTGACGCATTTTAATAGCGATTTAATTGCCGAATATTCTGGCGAGCAAGCCATGTCGCAATCCTTGCTCAAAGATAAGGTCGAATTAGCGTTTAAGAGCTCGAAACGATCTCAAAACCTGCAAAGGATTGCAAAGGATGGTAGAATTCGTACACATCTCAAGGCGTAAGTAGACCTAGCCGCTATGAGTTTCCTAGCTAGCTAACAGCAGTGCATAAAGTTATCAAGAAGAGGCTCTGGACTTTATAAAACAAAGAGAAAGCGGACAAATTCCTGACGCATATTCTCTGTGGAAGTCGAAGAGTCAAAAGGATACCACGTATGTCTTCTTGATGCAATACGCCGAGTTTCCATCTAATTTGTTTTCATCAGATATACCCATACTATTACTGGCTGCGAAAAGAATGAAAAGCCTGCAGAGGCCGGAGGCGGGATTCTTGCAGATGATATGGGGCTAGGGAAGACCTTGACGATGTTGTCAGCTATAGTTGCCACCGCCAACGATGCCAAAGATTTTGCAAGCTATATTTCTAGCTCAGTCGACTTAGACACAAACGATGCACTCATTCCTTCGCGGGCGACACTTGTCGTTGTGCCTTCTCCCCGTACGTATCTGAATCAATCTACTGCTACGGACAATCTTTTGATTTTTGTACATATGTGTACTAATTACGGCTTGCATAGTACTTCTCCATGAGTGGAGACAGGAAATTGAATTGTAAGTGCCGTATTTGGAATTTGCCCGATAGTTGGACTGATTTAGATATAGGCATTGCTCAGGCTTCTCGCATGTCAATACATATCATGGTCATGGAAGACAGGGAGTAGCAAAATCACTTGCAGACTCCGATCTGGTATTAAGCACCTATCACACAATTGCGCACGAAGCACGGGATAAGACAAGTCCATTGTGGCAGATTAAATGGTTCCGAGTTATTTTGGATGAGGGTATGCCAATCTTTAAAACCCAACCTGTAATTGCTGACCTTTTAATGTTAGCACATTTCATTCGGCGCATGTCAACAAAGCTCTTCAAGGCAATGAAACAGCTTCATGGAAAACACCTTTGGTGCTTAACAGGCACACCTGTCCAAAACAGTCTGGAAGATCTTGCGGCCCTCATCTCATTCATTCGTGCATCGCCCCTAGATGATCTCCGCAAATTCCGCAAATTCGTCATTGCACCCCTTTTGAAGAAAGAAAATGGCATAGAAAATTTACGCCAACTTCTCGAATCTGTTTGCTTACGTCGGACGAAGGAACTCCTTCATTTGCCTGACGTTGATTCGGACGTTCAAGTTTTGAGCTTCTCGGCGAGAGAAAATGAGCGCTATATTGAGACCAGAGACAAGCTAATAAAGCTGATCAATAAGAATATCTCGCTACCCAATGGTAAAAGTCAGGGGTATCTTGGAGTATTCCAGCTTCAGTTACAGTTGCGTCGCCTGTGTAACCACGGCACATTCCAACAGTTATCTCTCGGCGTTGATGAATTCGATCCAGAGCAAGCAATCGCGCAGCTGACCGGGGAAAAAGAAGCGCAATGCGCACGTTGCAATGCGGAGATCACTGGAATCCAAGGGATTGAAGAAAGGCGCAGCGGCACTTTCACTGTATGTGGTCATCTGCTCTGTAAAAAGTGTAAACCCAAGATGGAACAGGCGTTGAAAAAGATCCCAGGTAGAGATGGGTGCTTTGAATGTTCATTATGTCAAGAAGCGGTATTTGGGGACTACCTCATCAACGAAGAAGCATCGTCGAAGTCTTCCAGGAGTGGTACGAAGCACCTATCTGCGTGGCAATATTTCGATAGGGAGGGTTGCTCAACTAAAGTTTCGGCGGTTGTGGCTGATATTGAGCAAAGGAAGAACGTCGAAGGAAAAAGGTAAGATGGCTCGCCTAGGCCAAAGAAACCATTGGAACTAATTGACTTCCTAATAGCATTGTCTTCTCGTGTTGGACAAGGTCTCTGGATCTGGTTGGGATCTTTTTGAAATCTCACAACATCCCGTTCGTACGAATTGACGGTTCTCAATCTTTAGTTCAGCGAAAATGGATACTCGACAATTATCAAAAAGACCCCGCTATCAAGGTTTTGCTTATGACAACGGGCACCGGGGCAGTTGGGTCAGTATTTATTTCGCATTCCATTTAAAGTCAAACTTCCTTGACTCAGACAACGTAGCTTACACCTCAAAATATAGCTTAAACCTCACAGTGGCAAACTGTGTGTATTTACTCGAGCCACAATGGAATCCTATGGTTGAAAACCAAGCAATCGCTCGGGTTTTGCGCCTTGGTCAGACAAGAAACGTACGAGTGGTGCGATATGTTATGAAAGGCACCGTGGAAGAGGTAAGGATATGAAACTCAAAATTTATTAGCAACATGCTAACAAGAAACAGTTGGAAATGCATCCGCAACAGCGTCGGAAGCTGGAGTATGCAAAGGCTGGGTGGAAGGTGAGCGATGAGAATTGAACCAGCAAGAATTCCTAGCATCGAAATTTGAATGACTTTGACTCAAAAACCTGGTAAATTTTTCTTGCTCTTATTCCCCCCTGAAATTCTGTTATGGCAGGAAAGGTTTCTCGATTTGAATCTGTCTCATACCCAACTTCCACATCGCAAACTGGAACAAGTCTTCGATGAATGCTAGAAACATTCTCTTTCTCAGAAAACGTCCCAGAGACTATAGGGCTAATTTTCTCGTTTCCTTCGGCTAGTTCTGAGAATTCCCACTAAAATGCGGTCCAAGTCATCAAAAGCGAGGATGGACTTACACAAGTTTGACCACGTGAGCCGACAATGCAACATTCAGAGAGTGTGATTAATTTCTTGCTTCTGTGGCTTTCTGTGGAGGTATGGCATTGTTAAGATCTTTTTTGAATAGGGGCTTGTTGAGCGAGGTGCATGCTGTTGAACAGAAATTCTTCTCTTCTACTCCGGTCTAAAAGATCCAAAAGATAAAACTTTGCGCACGGTATCCATAACGTAGCATAGGGAATTAGTTGGTTCCAACCCCCATCCCCTTTGCCCCTTTTACACTCCATAAGCCAGATATCTTTATTGTTTTTGGCTTTGATGATTTTTTGTATACTTTTTTAGTAGCTGAAGGAGGTAGGGATGGAGAAGGGAGGAGAGTATTTGGCGAGCTACAGGGTCTAGGCGGGAAATCGTCTATTATCTTTTGTCATTTGGCTTTACAGTAAACAATTCTTTTCCCCCTCGTTTTATTTTCGTGGCAATTCCTTTGAAATGAGAGAGGATGGTTGAGAACGTGAGATATTTTGGAGGTGGAAGGTTCGATGCGAGGTTAGCAAGGGCCTTCTCGCAAAATAGCCAAAAGGGGTTCAGTGCTGACCAAGAGCAAAGCCTTACGTTTACACAGCCCCGACAACCGGGCTAACTGGTCAACATGCTTGTTCTCAAAAAATATCCAATCTAGACTTCTCACCCCTATGGAATGTATACTCCAGTCAAGATTTGCTCGTATCCATCGATGCTGACGGCTCGCTTAGTCCGAGCATTCACTTAGCACAGGTGCACTGGGGCTGAATTACAAAACAGCTGAAATCCCGGAATCTCGCAATCATTGCAAAAATGATCAATGGATCTCAGCTAATCTTGTTGATGATACAGAGGTAGGAAAGATTGCTGACACAGATACCAAAGGGAAGTGACAAGGGTGAACCGATATAAATCAAAGGCACATTGCTCCTTAAGCAGGCGAACACTTTCCTCACTTCAACGCAAGCCCGCATCTAAAGATCAGCAAAGACCTACAGTCATTACTACATTCACCCATACATCTTCTTATCATTTGGAATTCGCACTATGCGTTTCCTCAACCCTCTCCTTTTCAACGGATTTCTCTCGGCAGCCCTGGTCATGGGAAGCCAGTGGCCAGATCCTGAGCCGCTGGACGGAACAATCCCAACACATCCCCACGGAGTAACGATAGACCCAACACTCATCCGCCGAGCTTCTGACAGCAAACTTTTCTTGGGCGGCACAGGCGATCGATTTTGGACAGCAGATTCTCTCTATGGACCCTGGACTATGAGCAATCAATCAATACTCGGCGGCAATACAACTCTTGGTGCCCCGGCACTATACAACGTCGATGACACTTACTACCTCTTTTACAGCAACTCGTTCAACTATAGTAGCATTGGTGTTACCAACAATAAAAGCGCACAAGGCAACCATGATGCCAGTATCCACGTCCAGACATCGCAGAATCTGGAGCCTGGAAGTTGGGTAGATCATGGACGAGTTAATATCACTTGGTCCCTAGACTACAACATCCTCGATGTCTCTTTCATGACTGTGGGTTCCGGCACAACTCGCAAGAATCTCCTCTCATTCGGATCCTACTACACTGGAATCTACCAACTCCAGATGGCCGATCCACCTCTCCAACTCGCGGAAAATGCGAACAACGATATGACACATCTCATCCAAAACTCCACAACTAGGCTCAATCCTGAGGAAGCTTCTTTTCAATTCCAGTATGGCGCTTATTATTATCTGTTTTACTCGGATGGTAGATGTTGCGCCAGTAAAGGCATCTGGGCCGATGCTGAAAAGGTTTACAAAATCATGGTATGCAGGTCTGATCATCCACGGAAGGGGTATGTCGATAAAGAGGGAAAGAACTGTGCCACGGAAAGCGGTGGCACTGAGATTTTGAGAAGTCATGGCACGGTTTGGGCGCCTGGTGGCCAAGGGGTGCTGAATGATACGGAAGCTGGGGGTCCGATTCTTTACTATCATTATGGTGAGTAAGATTGAAGTACCATTCTCAGAATAAGAGCCTTGAATGAACTAACCGAGGTGCAAATAGTTCTCAAAGATACTACGACTAATAAGCCTACGAGTAAAGTTCAATGGGGCTGGAACAAACTTGATTTTGGGACCGATGGATGGCCAATTGTCATGTAAATTGTGGGCCGTTTAGGACTCTCTCGAAAATAATCGCCGTACATTAGATAGCGTAAGATATTACCTCAGAATAATGACTTAAATAGAACTTTATTACAGCAGATAGATTAAAAT
This sequence comes from Hymenotorrendiella dingleyae, assembly GCA_003988905.1. Taxonomy (NCBI): domain Eukaryota; kingdom Fungi; phylum Ascomycota; class Leotiomycetes; order Helotiales; family Helotiaceae; genus Hymenotorrendiella; species Hymenotorrendiella dingleyae. The sequence goes on from QYAP01000085.1 coordinate 71,082, forward strand.
TCCAGTTACCTCGCCATTGTTTTCATAAGTACAAGTAGTATTCACTTGAACGGTATGAATGAAGCTTTGATATTTAAAGGCCGCAAACTGAACCCTCAAATGGACCAACACACAGAAAAGATTAATCTTAATACTTTTCAATTCGAAACTCAACTCTATCACTCTATACCAAAACTCCATACCAAACTCATTCATCTCCACCACATCCCACAACGGGCACAAAGCCATCTCCATTTGATAAAATTCCAACAATCTACCGTATTTTCAATTTTGCTCTACATCTCAAAAGATGTACAATAAGTTGAAAACGAACGAGCCCCTTAGCACCAGCTACCCCCTAAACCCATCTGATAAGCGAAGTAAACAAATCCGGGTACATGCATCACAACACCGCAGCCAAAACCGTAACACACAACCCAATTGGCTGCTATTCACCAGAGCCATCACACAAGACCTCCTCGGTGAATATCGCAGCAAACATCCAACTTTGCCCTACAAGCCTTCACGCAGACCCCCCTTCATTCTTTCCAAGAAAACTTTTTTCCCGCACTCATCGTTTTTTCACGCTCGTTCATGAATCACAATTTCAGGAATACCAATATGTTGCGCCAGTCGTACCTCCTTCTCCTAACCACTAGCTTAGTCGCGGCCTTACGATGGAATGGTCCTTCACCCACGTACAGTGTCGCACCTCCCAGCGGCATCTCAATTCAGCCGACTGCGCCACCGGAACCGCTGCATGAGCTACTACGACGAGATACCGTTGGTCCTCAGACGTGCGGATATATAAGTGGGAATGAAAGTGCGTGATCTCTCAAAGAACTTGATAGGGTAGAGAGGGAAAGGAGGAATTAGCTAATGAAGAGATATTTTCTACAGGTTTGGCGGCGACATGCCATCCATCCTCTTCTTGCGTGTGGAACACAGATTACTCCGCGGTGGGATGTTGCGATATGACGAAGCCGAAGGCGGCGTGTTTGTTTTATGCTGGGTGTGAGGATGAGTTGAGTCCGAGTACGGATTCGATTGATCCGATGGTTTTTACTTGGTAAATAAAGCTCCTCTCAAGTCCTTCCTTTTCACTGTCTGTTAACGTGGTTGGAATAGTAAGGGAACATCGACGTGTTACAATAATCCGTATCCGTCGAACTATCATCAATGGGTAAGCCCAGACCCGTTTCTTCTTAGATTTTGAGGGGAAAGGAGGGACTAATAGTGTTGATAGGGATGTGGATATGCACCAGCAACAATTGAACTCACATACTCCAACATGCCCCCTGGCGCTCCAACCATAAATCAAACCTTCATCGGCACATAAGACATGCAAGCAACCTCCTTAACAAAAACCATCACCGCAACATCAATCGTCACAACCAAAAATACATCAACCCCATCCAGCCAAGCCAGTTCCCAGTCTCAACATCTGAGCACAGGAGCTATCGTCGGTATCGCGCTCGGAAGTCTAGCCCTCGGTATCCTCCTCACAGCCCTAACCTGCATCTTCTTCATAGGCAAACAAGCCGTCATCACCCCAACCGCAGAACCAGAAACTGTTTATGTCCCTCGTCCACTGTTATTCTCCGTGGGCGCTGCTGGTAATAAACAAGCAGGCCCCAGCCCGAGTCCTAGTCCGTATATACCCTCTCCGGAGACCATGCATTCTTCGAGTCGGTTTCCGAATATGGATCATAGGCAATATGGACAGAACCAGTATGGATATCAACCTGGGAGGCAGACTTCTCCGGCTTGGCAACAACATGGGTTTCATGGCCATCCGTCCGCGGTGGGAGAGATGGATGGAACGCCTCTTGGTGCTGAGATGGAGGGGGGGCATGTTGGAGGTGGAGCGAGATGAGGTGGAGGAGGGAATTAGTGAGAGGTGGTAGGCCAGGGTGAGTGTACGAGGGGCATATTGAGGCATACCCGTGACGCTTTTTGTCTAATGCTAGGAACTTTTGGGAATCGGGCAATGCAGCGATCTAGAAAGCGGTCAATACTTTTTCTGCCATGCCGCGTAGAGAATTAGAAATAAAGACTTAGAGACAAAGTCATAGAATAATGAAGCACAATACACCAGGCGTTGTTCTCTAACCCCGTTGTCCGTTGACGTTTGATTCTCGAAGTCGTTCAGTAACAGGAAGCGGAGCAAAAATATCGAATTGCAGGGGAAAACCCGAGGAAGGAACAAAACGAACAAGATAACATTTCTACACCATGATTGTATCATGATCAACAACATCACCATTCACAGCCTCCTTGTTCTCCAAAAATCCAAGGCCGTCCATCTCTCTCAAGGTATACTCAACCAAATAACTCTCATCAACCAGCTCCTCCATCCTCTTGTAATGCCTCTCAGTATAGACCTTGAGTGCATCTAAAACCTCCTTCAGACTCTTATTTCCTCCCTTGACCTTGAGATTTGACAGTCTTGCTGCGGGATAGCTCTTGACCAATGTCAACAATATTCTCTGAGCAACAGGTGCAGTTCTCGCATTGGTATTCCAGTCACGTATTCTGAGGAGAAGAGTGAAGAGTTGACCATCTGACAAGGATCCAAGCACCTCATCCACGGCTTTCAGACCACATAGACTTCCTTCTTCAGGTGTATTAGCGGTAACCACGGTATTGAAGAGGGACAAAAGCCTAGCAGGGTGATTAAGCTGAAGAGCCAGAGTAATCGCAGAGCGGTAAGATCCAGAATGAATGTAATTCTGGAGTTCTTGTTCTTGCTCAACAAATTGAGTTGCAGCTGCAACAGTAGCAGCCTGGGTTTGAGAAGTAGTATCCTTCCAGAAAGTGACGGTTTCATCCGCGCTGCCAGATACAATCATGTTTGTAACTGGGTGGACGACTAAAGCCCAGACCCGATCTTCGTGGTTGTCCAAAGTAGCTGCCACTTCACCGGTATTGGCGTCCCAAACTTTGACGAGGCCATCGCCACCCGCACTTGCAACATGAACATGTCTCCGCCCACGCTCTTCCGAGTTTGGTACTTTTAGCCAGGCCACCTTTAAAACGCTGTTTGTGTGTCCTTCGAAGGTTCGCAAACAGCTGTAGTCCGAGAGATTCCAAATTTTGACCGTCTTATCGCCACTGCCGGTGAGAATGAGACCCTTTCCTGAGGCTGGACCACTATCTCCAACAATATTCGGTGTGCCTTTGGGGGCAAAGCTAACCGACCATACACCACGTCGGTGACCACGAAGAACTCCCTGCACTTCGCCTTCTTCGACTGACCAAATTTTTACGGTCTTATCTTGGGACGCAGAAGCAAAATACTGCGAGGTGTGATCAACATCAATTGCGTTGATGTCTTTGTCGTGTGCTTTCCTTGTATAAATCGCTCTTGGTGCTTTCCGAGCACTTGATAAGGCTTGGGTAGATGGGATATCCCAACGTTTAATGGTTTGGTCTTGAGATCCAGTTAGAAGAAAGGCGGGTGGATGATCCAAAGGCGACTTGAATGCGGCCGATGATTCCGGTGGCGACGCGCACGGCAGGCCGATAGCACCAATTGATTCGGCATGTCCTGTAAAAGTTGTATGGCAAACGAAAGAAGAAGTTGCAGGATCAATCTTCCACAATCGTGCCGTATTATCCTTGGATCCCGTTGCAATCCAATGCCCTGACCAATCGATATCCAAACAGATTACAATATCGTCGTGTCCTTTCAGCTGTGCAACATCAGAGCCAAAGTACGCAGAACCATTGCCCCCATCGGATTGTGCAAGCGACACAATTCGAATCTCTTCTGAATTTGTAGCTAATGCAAGAAGTGAGCGATCAGGCAGTAGGTAGCCGAGGTCAATGATTTCCTCATGAGTTCCTGATATTCGTCTGACTTCCTCCAAGGGGGATATCTTGCCATCGCTTCCGAAATCTTTGAGTGGAACCGTTGAATGCAGTGTCATGGTCTTGTCTGCATGGATTGACATTATACATGCCGCATCGCGAACGAGTATTCCACCAACGATTGAATCTGTCTCTAATCTTGGTGCTTGTGGTGCTGTTAATTCCCAGCCATTCTCAGACTGCCATATTCGGATATTTCCATTGATGCCTCCTGTATAAACCAGTTTCCCAGCCTCAACAAACCCGGCGGCCTCAACCTCTTCTAGAACCGGAACAACATTTCGCTGTTTCCACGATTTCGCATCCCACCACATAATTGTTTTGTCCCGACTTGCAGTCAACAAGGCATTCTCCTCCGCTGAATAGTCTAAAGCAGTGACATCGGAAACATGGGAATCCAAAACAAATGCGCGAGCGCGCTTGAACAGATCCCAGATTTGAACTTTTCCATCCTGGCTACCTGAAGCCAAACGGAAGCCTCTAGCTGCCTCATTTTCTACGTCTGGTTCTCCTTGGGCACCCTTTGACTGGCTCTTACGATTTCGAACGGACACTCCTGATTCGGCTTCTCTCTTGCTTGCGACAAGCTCGAAAAAGTGCAGAGCGGAAACCAGGACATTTGGGCCTCGAAATGTGTGCGTTACATAACCTCCTTGAATATCCCAGACTTTCACCACGCCATCGGCGCCACCGGTTGCTAGAAGCGTACTTGTTTGGTCTACGGCAAGAACCACTACTGGTGTCGTATGCGGCTTAAGCGTTCGGAGTAATTCGTACTTGATTTCTAGGCTCGCAGATGGTGTGGGTTTGAGGGAGTATATTCGCATGGAAAGGGACCTCGAACATATGATGAGGTGTGAGGCGGAAGGTGTTACTGCCAAACACTATTAGTTGACATTCACTGACCGGGTTGGAGAGAACGATGCGCAATGGCATACATACATGTCAATGTTGAGATTAGTTCTCCATCCTATATAAAACTATGGTCAGCAGCAATTCTGGCATGAAAGAAGTATGCGACTACGGTATCTGAGCCCAAGATAGCCAATCAGAATGAATTGGCAAGGTTAGGTAGACAATTGGATATATGAAGCAATTAACATGCGATCGCGAAACATACCCCTTCTATTCTAGCCAGCTGTTTCCCCGTGTTCAAGTCCGTAAGAAGCGCATCTTCGCCCAACGTTGTCGCAAGAATGCGCCCACTGTAGTCCAGCGCAATGCTACCTCCGCTATAGATTGGCTGAATAGTGCGCTCCGGCTCGAAAGTTGTTTGGTAAGGGGCTTTGTTAGCCATTGCTGCAGTATCTCTGGGCCTAGATGTATGCAGTCCAAGGTTTAAAAACAATCGAGCGCCGGGGATTTGTGATATTGTCGCAGCGTCTTTTCATGGAGAAAATATTTTGGCTAACCCCACGACGAGTGGCTGAATGAGGATTAGCGTGTCATTTTCTGCCATACACCGCCTTTATTGTCACCTGATCGTTCCAAGATGCAGGTGCAGCTGTCGGGCAAGTGGATCCAGAGGCCGACTTCAAATTCCATCAACCTTGGAACTCGACATCCTGGACTTCCATCATCTTCTTCACCATTGACATCGATTTGGTTTCCACAAGTCCACATTGCAACACATCTAAATTCGAGTCGCAAAGATGACACGCTGTTGCCCGGCCGTTTAGAAGTTCCTATAATTTCTAACGCAAGCACGTGAGAGCAATCATCCTTCTTTCACTAATTCACGGAGTAACGATGGGACGGCTCGAGTCTTTGACTGCTTTGGCTCTTGTAAGTATAGTTGCTTTTGATAATTATCCATCTACCACTACTTTTCAAATAACCTTGACCTCTCTTGCACTCTCAAGGTGACTCGTGGAAATTATGGTAGAGAAGCCTCCACGGCCCGGGCAACTGATTGGCTCTGTAAGCATATTTACTGACAATATCTAGGGCCGGGGCCCATATGAAGATGAAGTTATTCCAGGGCCTTCCAATATTGGTCCTTCAGGACAACAGTACAATGAACATGGCCACCCGCGGAATCCCGAGACTAAGCGACGAGAACGTGAGCACGTTAGGGCCGCCAATGAAGTGATGCAGGTAACAGGCGTCGTGGAGGATGCTATCGCTGCCAAAATCGAGGCAACGAAGTATATGGCTGCCAAAAACCGAGACACCATGGCCGGAATACGTGCCATGGAGTACGGCCGCGCCATCATGGTGGGAGGTATCTGGGGTGTGCTTGGTTTGCGCCGTCGAATCCTGGTAGGTTCAATGAAAGAAACCCCCCTTTATCTGGGCTCGCCTAATATTGATAGCTATACAAATCCCACGCGGAGATGGGCTTGTTTCAGATCATTCAAAAGGAAACAAGTCAAATTGGGGCACTGCGTGTTATGGGAGGTGGCCTACCAGCTGTCATGACTTACCACGTTGCCGATTGGATTCAGTTCTTCGTAGAGAATGTTATTGATAACTTCCTACCCGAAGAGGATGAGAACGGCAATCGATTGCAACTGACCCCAGATCAACTTTGGTGGAAGCATGCTACCAAAAACTCGTATGTTTTCTCCCATGCCCCATAGCTGGCCAACCGTTAGCTGTCCAAAGGGTTAGTCCCAAACCTATGCTTACTATTTTGCAGGCTAGACGTTTTCTTCTGCTACATCACTCTTCACTTTCGGATGTTTGCAATCCTTCAGCAACTAGCACTTATCCCAACATCTCGACTCCTTCCCTCTCCCTTGTCGTTCCTTCCATTCTCGGCACACTCACCTTGGAGAGCATCTCCTTTCCCAACGCGAATTACGCCAGTATCAGTCCTTTCCTGGACATGGAGTTTACTTGGTTCAATGACGCCAATGCTCGTAATTTTGTTTCATGGCAAGGTCAAATACGTCGCCTCTCGAATTCTATATCATCCCATCTACACCTGGCTGCCTCGACCCACAGGCGATAGTATGTTCATGGGTCTCCCAGTTGCACCCGCTGCGGGATATGATAGTCCTGATCGGCCTGTTGAAGATAGAACAACCTCCCAAGACGAGCCTACGCTGCGAGCATTAGAGGGTCTGCCAGCACTGGAGAGGGTGGAAGCGCGCCCACGTCACAACGAACGAGATTCCGATTCAAGTCTTGAGGACGATGGGGAGACAACACATGAGGCCCTGATCAGCTTTGATGTGGAGGCGTCAGATGCAGTGGAGAGCTCTGGCGGACCTCCTGGAATGTGGTCTGCAGAACTGCGCAGCGCCAATGAACCTAAACCCTCGACGGACAAAAGATACAGAATTACCGGTCTTACACTTCTTCCAGCGATCATGGCTACCGAAGGCCTTCGAGAACTGCTCGCGGGAATTATCGTGATGCCAGCCGAAGCTTTGGTGGTAAGGGTCATTGGACGTGCCTACCGCAGAAGTGCGGGATCAATGGCCGAAGACATGTACTCTTTGACTGCTGGAATCCGCAGCCTTGGGTTTACGGGAGTGGGAAACATCGCATCGGTCTTGTTACTCCAGCTTGGGGTGACAGGCATAGTGTGGGTCGGCTACACGATTGGATCTCAAAAATGGATTTCGTGGATGCATGGAAGGTCTGAGGAAGAAGATATTGACTTCAAGGCCTCTGACTACAGAGCATGACCGGCCGACTGCCCACCGCATCAACAACCCATCTGAAACTGAGATACATTTCTTTGATGTATATCCGATCAGTATTGTCACCTAGTCGTCTGTCTTGGACTCCCTTTGACTCTATTGGAGTTTTCTCAAGAATGCAATTGAGGCAACGGCTGCCGACATTTTCTTTACAAACATGGCCGTTCTGGAGACTCGCTTCCAAAGAACCGGTTTTCAAGAGAAGAGTATCTGCTTGATGTCGCGTTGGGAGGCTTCCAGCAGATTTATTACAACGCGTCCAGTGAGGTCATCGCGAAGAGTTGCCGGTTGGCCAAGCACCATGACTCGGAACGGTGCCAATATTTTGTGGAAAGCTTAGATGGATCAAGCAAATCAAGCATGGGAGGGGCGGAAGCTAGCCGTTGACTGGGCAGTCTGGGCTGAAGCTTGTCTTGTTCGTCAACGAACCCTCGAGACGATCCACTTCCAACCAATCAGCGACCTGCTTTCAACAATTTTATATCCTCTCCTCGGTCGCTTTGTGGGGCTTTTGTTTGGCCGTGGTAAAAAACGGATGTTCTGCGACCCTTGCAAGGCCGACGCAACAGTCTTGCTGCAAGATTGGTGGGTCGGGCCGGGATGAAGACACGAAAATTTGAGCGATGGAAAAATCCCACTTTATGGGTATAGGCCCGATACAGTATCGTCCACGATGAGTTGATGCTGCTGGCTGCTGCTGCCCGCGACTCGTCCACGGTTGACTCCCCACCACCCCAGCATTTGACAGAAGGAGACAATTCATGGAGGAACTGGAGATGTATGGAGCGGTCTTGGAGGTCGTAGAGGGGTCCCCAGGTGGAGTAGAGTCGTCTCCCCGGGCCATCGTCTCCATCAAGGCACCTGACCTCGCCTATTTTGTATGTATCCACGGGTATCTAAAGCGTACCTTCCCTGTCTCAGACCCTATTGTGACCCACTTTTAAATCCCCAAACGAAGTGCAGCTTTTCCCATGGGGTGATCCTCTTTCGTAAATGACATCCCCAGCTCTCGCCGACTATAAAGTAAACACGTCGGCACCCGGCTTTCTGTTCCTCTTCTTTCTTCCTTCCTTCCCTCCTCACTTCCTCGCTCTTGTTTCTATATAATCCCTCAATTGCCTCGCGCCATTCCTGGAAACAAACGACTCTCGCAAGATGGCCGATCTACCGCCCACGAGTGAGGCTGACGATATCAGCACCACTCCCGCCTCCGTCGAGAACGAGAAGCAAGAGGTTGCCGACAATGTGGAGACACGTGGTCGTCCTGGTCGTCCCTCCGCGCCAAAGCGAAAGGTCTCGGAATGGGAGGCTCTTCAGATTGTCGCCGCTGGAGATTTGGACGCGGTTGACCGTGAGATGGCTGAGGTTGAGGCTGATTTGACAACCATGAACATCAAATCTACTTGGTACAAGCCGCAACTCAAGCTCAAGGATCCAAAGTACTTCACATGGCTTCTTGTTGGTAGGTTTGCGCAGATCGGCTGAGATCGCTGCACAATGCTGACCTTTTCCAGGTTTTGCCTCTATGGGCGGTTTGCTCAGTGGTGTCGACCAGAGTTTGATCTCGGGTGCTAACCTTTTCATGCCTACCTGTACGTTTGTCGTGCGACACCCTTTTGAGTCAATGGCAGAACTAATTTCTTTCAGCGCTTGGTCTGAACACCAAGCAAGTCAGTCTTGTCAGCTCTGGTGTTCCTCTTGGTGCTGTTGGTGGAGCCCTCATCCTTGGTCCTTTGAACGAGGCTGTTGGCCGAAGAATGGCTATCATTGTCTCTCTTGGTCTCTACACTGTAGGAGCTGCACTCTGCGCTGGATCTATTGACTTTGGTATGATCGTCGCCGGTCGTGTCATTCTCGGCATGGGTGTTGGTCTTGAAGGAGGAACCGTTCCAATCTGTAAGTTTTGACGCGTCTTCCACCTCTGCCTCTCTTCCTCGCTGTTGAATTGTGTTTGTTTCGCAAGCTAATTACCTGCTAAGATGTCGCCGAATCCGTCTCTTCGAAATACCGCGGTAACCTCGTCTCTCTCTACCAATTTATGATCGCACTTGGAGAGGTTCTCGGTTACGCTATCGCCGCCATGTTCGTTGGTGTGGAATCTGGTGGTTGGCGATTCATGCTGGGTTCCTCGCTTGTTTTCTCCACCATTATGTTGATTGGTATCATCTTCATGCCAGAATCTCCACGATTCCTCATGCACCAAGGTCGAACCTCCGAAGCATGGCACGTTTGGAAGCAAATCAGAGGTCAAGATACCGACGCCAAGACCGAATTCTTCATCATGAAGTGCTCTGTTGCTGAGGAGTTCGCGGCCAAGGAAGTTGGTGTCCACAAGCGATTTCCTTGGATGGATTTCTTCACCGTGCCACGAGCTAGACGTGCGATCATCTATGCCAAGTAAGTTTGCTGGCGATGTTTGAAACAGGAAGCATTACTGATTTGACATTTCTGCTTAGTATTATGATCTTCCTTGGACAAGTAAGTTTGCCGAACATTTTGACTTGGCGATGTTTGAAACAAGAATCATTACTGACTTGACGCTTCTGCTTAGTTCACCGGTATCAACGCCATACTTTACTACATGTCTACATTGATGAAACAGGTCGGATTCAACGACAAGGATGCCGTATTCATGTCACTCGTCGGCGGAGGAGCCCTCATGCTCGGCACCATCCCTGCCATCCTATACATGGAGAAATTCGGCCGCCGCTTCTGGGCCTGCGCCATGCTTCCAGGCTTCTTCATCGGTCTCGTCATCATCGGCTGCTCCTACCTCATCCCTCTGACCAACAAAGGCGGCTCCCAAGGTGTCTACATCACCGGCCTCATCATCTACCAAAGCTTCTTTGGCTCCTACGCCTGCCTCACCTGGGTCATCCCCTCGGAAGTCTACCCCACCTACCTGCGCTCATACGGCATGGAAACTTCGGACGTCACGCTCTTCCTGTGTTCTTTCCTCGTCACATACTTCTTCGCGCAGATGCAGGACGCTATGACGAATATCGGTCTCGCACTTGGCTTCTACGGTGGTATTGCTGTCCTTGGTTGGTTCTACCAGATTTTGTTCATGCCGGAGACCAAGAACAAGACCCTCGAGGAGATTGATATTATCTTCAGCCAACCTACAAGCCAACTCGTTGCTGAAAATTTCCGCTCGGCTATGGTTACTGCGGGCGATTTCTTCAGTTTCAGATGGGGCAAGGTCTTCTCGCCGGTTAGTGAGAGTGACATTTTCCGAAAGGAGAATGGTCACAAGACCAATGTGGAGGATGAGACGAAGCATGAGGAGCTTTTGCAATAAGCGAAGACGGACCATGAAGAGTTTTTGCAGGAGGCGAAAGGTGGATAATGACAGTAATTGCAAGGCTTGCTATGATACGATAGGTTTCTGAGGGAATGGTTTAGGGCGATATGGGATGGATTTGACCGATAAGGAAGTTAATATGCGAGCTGTGATACCCCGTTGTATTAGGAAAAGATTATAAAGATATCGTAAAGATATATAATCGTGCAGCACTACTTGCCGATTTCCACAATTACGGACTCTATCCGACCGCTTTCAATTCTTTTAAGTACTCCCCCCTTAGAGTAAATATTAGATTCGGACTATCGTGGTCCGTTATCGTAAGATTAAAGAGCTGATATTTTTCTATCTTATCTCATTTATTATTTCGTTTCGATTGCTTCTCTTTAAGTTTCCTTGCTTTATTCGGGGTTTTTTCGAAATTAAAGTATTATAGTATTTTCGCTATAATTAAGTTCGTTTTATGATATATTATTACCTTATTAAAATAATCTATATCTCTCAGAATAAATGATATAAACGCTTCTCGTATAATTATTTTCGTTTTCTTATCTTTTACGCTTCTATCTTTTAATCTTAATTATCGTTTCGATTAAAAGATAAATAATTCAAGAAAATAATTTATATTATATATAATAGAATACGGATTTATATTAATTATAATACTACAAAGTATTATATACTTATTAATTACGAATTCTTAATTATAATTAAGATGAGACTCTTATTAAAAAATCCTAATAAAAGATAATATAATCCGGAGAATCTTATCGATTATAATACGAAAATATTTATATTCTAAGAGTTTAGACCTATTTTTAATATTATTATTCGAAAAGAAGATTATATAAATCTTAATAATAAATCGAGAATAGATAATTAAATTTCGTAATAAATAAAAAAAGAGGATATTAAAAATTATTAAAAAAATTATATTATTTATAAATAGAAAAAATATAATCTTAATTTATAATTTATTAACTTCAAAACTATTTTATTTATAAATATAAGCTTTATTAATATCTAAATCGAGATAAATAGCTATTAATATATAAATTAATTTATATATTTTAATTTAAATTAGGAAAGAAGAAAAGTTATATTAATTTATTATATAAAATAATCGATATATTAAATATTAAATGATTAAATACTTATTTAAATATAAGGTTTATTTTTTAATATTAATTAAATATATTTAAATATAGAAATAAATTTTAGTAAAACTATTATAATAATATATATATTATATTTCTTATAATTTTAATGTTACCGGTCCAGGGTGAATAGGGTTAGGTTCGTACGCTTGAACGCGGCTCCGCCGCTCGGGCTAGCGTCCTGWTGGCGCCTGGTCCGTGCGTAAC